>VZUA01033006.1:12519-36597 GCA_013401035.1 Horornis vulcanius | reverse complement strand
TTTCTTCGCTTCACTGAAAAATAAGACATGAAAAGTTACTGGACTGACTCATCAGAGAAGATGCTAATCTAGGATAAGACTCTGTTTGCACGGGCTGAACAGTGAATCACCTCTGTCTGAGCGATCAAACTTGAATCACAAATGCTAGATGGGACAGATATTGATTATTTCAGTCTTGGACAGCTAAAAATTAGAGCTTACTCTAAACTTTCTTGGAGCCTAGCTGAGACCCTGCAAAGTCAGTGTGAGTTGAGTTGAATTAATTTGCTCACACGTAGCTGTAGAGCAAGGCTTTTTGCATTAATAGTGGCAGTGTGACTGGTTGGTGATGGAAGAGGTCATATCTGCAGTAATGTGTGCTGGAGCATAAATTGAGTGGTTGAGATGAAAGGGAGGCTCAGTAACTTGCTACTGTTGTGGAATTTAAGAAATTTGCACTGCTTCCAGCTATCTATTTAAAAGTCAATGACTGGAAACCAAATTACTCCTTGGCCTTAAAGGCATCTTTGAGTAATTTTTCATGAGGTGATTAGATAAGGGAAGGGGGTGAACAAGAGATGATGATTATTTTTCTGCTTTATCTCATGAATTTTACTTGCAAGGTGTAATGCAACCAGAAGTTCCCTTTTAAGAGGAAGTATTTAAATGCGAGTATTACAAATTATCCATTGTTATGATGAAGGCTTCTCTCAGAAGTTAATTGTGTGAGAGCCAAGAGCCAAACTCATCTGGAGGCTCAAATTAGCCATCACACACTGCCTCCTTTAACTCTGACAAGGCTATAATCATAAAAGGTGCTTGGCAAGGTAAAACCTGTATTGCAAACTCAGGGTTAATTGAAGAGAGTGTTGCATAGCACGTAACTTGATGAACATGGTTGTGCCTCTTAGCCCATATGTATTTTAAACATCCTGTGTGCTGTGCTCTCTTGAAAAGCTGCCCATATTTAAACTTACTTCAGGGAAAAAGGAGGTAAATCAAAGTAATTTCTAGATCTCTGAAAAAAAGATGAGCTGTCTGATGTTTACTGTGTAAGGACATGGAACAAATAATATGGAGATTTGTGGTGAATTTCTGTCTTAGAGCAATATTTTCCAGCATCTGTATCCTGGAGCCACTCAGGTCAGGGATTTGGGTGAGGTGAATCATGTACTTCCCATGTACTGGAAGCCTCATGTATTAAGGACTTTTTCCTGAAGCATAAATCTGAGATCATATTTGTATTAAATCCATGAGGAACAGAAGAAAATACAGCTGTGAGTCGGTAAAGTACTTGCTGGTTTTACTGGCAGAAGTGAGGTGATCTGTGCTCTCTCTAGGAATGCAGACCTGTGATCTGTGCAGAGCCACGTCCACAGCTGAGCAAGGCATTCAGACGTGGAGTGGTAACAGGAAACCTGCAATTGAAAAGGAGGGTTTGTCAGGGGGATTAAATGACCACTTGTTAACTAATCGCACAAGTGTCTTTCATCTGCTCCTGGCTGTAGGCAACACAGAAACGTGCTTTCTATTAAATCTGCAGTTCCACTGAGGGGCACCAGCTTTCATTGTTATCATCTTACTTTTTTTTTTTCCCTGTTCTGATGGGTGAAACTGGATTTCATTATTTTAGTGGTAGGCGTGCCCAAATTTCTTATGTCCCTGCCAACAAAATTAAATCTCCTTTCAATTTGACATAATTGCAACACATGTGAAGGTTTATATATTGGGTTTTTCTTTTCTAAATAGCTTCCTCTTATACCTTTTTTAAAAAGAAAGTAAATTTTAGTTCTGTGGAACTGCTTTATATGCAGTTTCTTGTGTGGTATATTTATTTGTTCTAAATGATGATATTGGCCAATAAAATGGGTTATCTCAGTGATATTTAAAGCTATTCTGCAGCTCTTTCATCTTTATGGTCTTTATTACTTTCATTACTATCATATGAAGAATGCAATAACATGTATTTCTGTCATATGGTATTGAGACTTTTTGTCTTTTCATATTGATCTCCCATGACTAAAATGACAAACCTGAATAATATTCTGATTTCATTTTCTGGTCCTTGTCATCTAACTTCATCTCTAATAGCTTGTCATGGACTTTTGCTCTCAGACTTCATGCTTTGGCTGTAATGTTTGCAACCAAATGAAGGGAGCACCTGATTTTAATGGACAAGATAATCCTATATAATGGATTGTCATACTCAATCAGATTAGATGTTAAAATCTTTGGTTGTTTCAGGCATCAGGGGGTGTAGCTGAAGCCCAGTGATGATTTCTCTGTTGCAGGCACTGGTCAGTGCCCTGTGCAGCATGTTCCTGCCTATCTTCTCTCATCTCTTGGGGGACACTGGGGAAGTCTTTTTCACTTTTCTGTGATTCTCTACTCACAGCACAAAGTACAAAGTGAACACAATTGCAAGTCCAATGAGAAAGGGACAGATATTTGCTGAATTAAAAGGATCTCTGCATGTGATGGTAGGGGACTTTCCCTGAGGTGTGTTTCTTTACATGATCGAGTCCCCACATTAGCTCAGCAAAACAGGTCTTGTTTGCCTTGGGTGCCAGTTCATCAAACTATATTAAGTAGGTATTTACACTTCTCCCAGCTGAGAAAGGCATTCAAGCGTGTAATTAAGTCCTATCTAAATCAGTGGAATTTAAGTACTAGAGTTAAACACGTTGAAGTGCCCTGCTGAACAGGGAAGGGTTGCTGAGTGGAGGTGGCAAGGCCCATCTGTGTTTTCCTTTTGGGGCAGGCAAGTGTGATGTGAGAATCCAGGTGTGAAAGCAGCCCCTTGCCAGCATAACTCAGGCTGTGCTCTCTGCTCTTGGAGCATTCCCAGTCCTCCCAAAACAGCTGTTTACATGGGGGGAGGGGTTGTGGTTTGGTTTGGGGTATTTTTCCGGGCCCTTTGTCCCTTCTGCCTTGGCCTTGGTGGAACACGATCCTGCAACAGGAGTGGATCAGAGGCTTCAGCTGGCACTGCCCTGGCACCCTGGAGCCCAGCCTGGGGCTGTGCTGTGGCACCCAAGGTTTCCCTAACATGGCACTGGCAGTCAGTTTGCTACCTTGGTGAGGAGCAAAAACCTAACTAGAGCTTTTTGACTCTGTCCAAAATAATCGTACATTATTATAAATATACTCCTGCTGTGCCCCAGAACAGGAGGAGCTGCAGGGTGATACCATGGTCATACAGCTGGTCCCAGGGGAGATAAGAAATGGGCTGTTAGCAATATAAGGCATCTTCCTACCACTGTGCCTCTTTTTGCATTAGTAGTTATAATCAGTGTAATTGTATTGATTTAAAAAACACCGCATTAAAATCATCCCTCCCTTTGGTATAATTATGCACCACTTTATGGAGGCCTTTAAATCAAGGTAAATCTTAAAACTAAAAGAGTGTTGGGCTTGATCGTTTATGGTTAAAAAATAGTGAAATAAACTCTTAAATAGGGGAGTGAGGTGGAGCCTGAAAGCAGCTGTGGGAAATCTGAATCAATGTTTTGTATCTTTTTTTTTTTTTTTTGTAAGATGGGATTTAACCCTTCTCTGGACATCTGTGTCCTGGTTCCTGACTCTGTTAATGGACTAAGTCTGGTGTTGCTTTTTAGGCCACAAAGGTTGAGAAAAGATGAGTAAGCACAATTGCTTTCACAGCAGAGAAAAACTCAAGATGGCAGAATTACAGAAGGAACTGGCATTTCCCCTTGGCCTTGTGGTGTGGTGACCTTGTCCCTGTGTCTGCCTGCTGAACAGAACAAGGTGGGAAAATAAGACCAAAAAGCTTGCTGGTCAAGGTGAAGGCAGGGGGATTGCCTACCAGTTACTGACACAGGCAAAACAGATTCAGCTTGGTGAAAAGTTAATACAGAGCCAGTTAACCCGGGTCTGGAGAGTGAGAAACTAAGCTGAATTCAAACAGCTTTTCCCAGGCTCAGCTTCACCCCATCGTTCCCAACTCCTCTAAGCCCTGCTCTCCCCAGGGAGATCCCCAGTCCATCTCAGCTCTTCCCTGCTGTTCCTTCTTCCCCAGCTCTTGAGGCTCCTCATGGGCTGCAGTCCCTCCAGAGCTGCTCCAGCATGGATTCATTGAAATGAGCTCATTTTTGGAGTCAGACTTACTGTGCACCCTGTACCAAATGAATGTCTCCCTCTAGGTCAAGTGGCTTCTCATTTTGGAGGCTGAAGCCATCTGCTAGATTTGCTGTTGAGGTTGGCATTACTGTTGGACCACTGCAATCCTCATTATCTACATCCCTGCAGCATTAAGAGCAAACAAAATAAGCTGGAACATTTCAAGTCTTGTGTTTGAAATAGTTTAAGTTTTACTCTACATTCAGATATTAAAATGCTTTGGTATTTTTTTAATAACAGTTTCTTCCCAGGGTTTCAGAACTTTTCTTTTATCTCCTTTATTCTCATTTTCACCTGTCTTTTGTGCAGCCCTTCCACTCATCAAAGCCCTAATGAGATTAAAAAGTGAGATTGGTTAGCAGGGAATGAAGTAAGTGTTACGGGGTCATTTGTGAGTGGCTGAATAGTTTTGACTTCAGATTTCTTTAGCAACTATTTTGAATTACAAATTCAAAGAAGAGGAAGAATTAAAAAAAGAAAAAGAAGGTAGAGAGGCTACAGGAACAGAATAGCTGTCTGATTCCTGAGCTGGATATGTTGTTAGCCTGGCTCAGCCAAGGGGTTGCTGTTCATACCTGATCTGTTCTGGACTAATATCTCTTTATAATAATATAGATTATACCCTCCCCAATTAAGCAGAACAGTAAAAAGAAATTGTATATTTATCTGCTGCCAGTGATTTAGATTTTTTTTTTATTCCCAGCTAACTAGTGTGGAGGTACCTTCTTTTTTTCTTCAGAAGATTCTGTGTGGCACAAGACCATTGAGATCTGGAAATGCTTAATAACCTCACTCAGCCTACAGTACTGCTGAATTTAACTTGCAGCATAAGGTTGTGAACTAGTTTGTGAATTTTTCAGTCAGAAGAAAGTACAGCTCTCTATTAATTTCAGTTGCTGGAGAATGACCTACCAAGGAGGGCCCCTGACTGATGAGGTGATGATTTTTTTTTTCCCCCTCATTGAAGGAACACTTCCTCTGTTTAATATGGTGCAACTTCAGTTTGCACCTGAGAGATGAGGATGAATGTGTGTCTCCTCAAAGACTCTCTCATGTAAGTCAGGAGCCTGTCATGGTTAGGTGAGGTAAGTTCTGGAGACATCAGGGCCACAGCAGTGCTGTGGAAATAGCATCTTCTCTGTGGTGGATCTTGGGGATTCTGCTGCAAAGAAGCATTTCCCATTTGTTTTTTGTCTCTTCCCTCAAACGCTGCCAGTTGCTCCTGACAACAGAGATTCAGCTGCAGAGACAGGAGCTGGGCACTGCCTTGGCTGGCAGCTCAGGATTGCAGCTTTTCCTCTGGTGATTAAAATTAATTTTACTGACACTTTTGGTGGGCAGGACACTTCCCAGTGTATTATAAGAGGGAATAAGTAGTGCTTGCCAGACAGTAAAGGTGTTTCAGATACCTGTGCACTGACCTCTCTTTTCTTTAGATATACTAACTACTCTTCCATGTAGTTCCAGGTGCACACTCTGTATTCTTTTTATTGTGCCTGTTTATGCACTGTTCAGATTTTGGTTTGAATTAATGTTCCCTTTTACCCAGAGGACTTTTTTTTTTCATTTAATGACATGGTTTTGTGCTGGGTTTCTTCTGAATCCTGCTTGCTGATGCTTGAGGGGGTGAGGGTAAGTCATATGGATGGTTAAGCTCAGATTCTTTTTCTGTAAATTTCTTTTAAAATAAGCTGAAGTTGAAGAAGTGCAGAAAAACTTTGCCTTTTCATCAACTACATGAGCAGCTGTGTCTTGAGGAACTGGGTTCTGCTGATGTGTCCACTCCTGTGCCTTTCAGGATGAATGATGAGTGGTGTATAACTGAAGGCAACAGCATAAACTCTTTATATTTGGTTGCACTCATAAGACTGTGTGTTATTCCCCCTCTATTTCTTTGCATATTGCTGACAGCTCTTGGTAAAGATGATGTCAGTAGGAAGTGAAGGTGCAAACACTGCATATCTTTAGAATTACATAGAATGAAAGGCAATGTTGTTTATGAACAAATAACGTTGTTGCTCTTTTATTTTGATACTTCAACAAATCATCCAAATGGGAGAGACTTTGTATAAATTGTCTTGGGCTGTTGCTGACATGAAATAGTGGATTACAACCATGAACCATCAACAATTTTAGTTATTTTTGACAATGTGAAAGAAAAATATTTTCTGGTATTACGTTACAAGATGCAGTGATTAGGAGTCATAGCCCTGCCGTAATTTCATGAGTGTTACCCATGATAATAAACACAAAAATTTCCCTGGTGTTGAAATGTGGGCATGTTGAATGTGTGATTGTGTGCTGGGATCTATACAGGGTACCTTTTGTGTACCCACAGCTGTCTAAGATTGAGAAAAAAGGGAATTTGGTTGATTTTCCTCCGTGTTGCTGCCATGGAATTTCCTATGGGTCATGTGTGCATCAGAGGGATGTCTGGCAAGAAGGCTCAGACCTTTTCCTACCCATAGCCACATTTTGTTCTTTCCTGGCTGCAATTCTCTGCTCTCACAGTGTTGGAGATGCCTCTTCAGCCCTTAATATAACCCCAGGGGGAACTGGTGGCTCAGAGCAAATTTATTAATAAAGACCATCCTCACCTAAAGGTGGGGCCCCCCATGCAGATACACTGTGCAGGGAAGGGCTTGTGTTGGGGGAGCAGCCCGGGGTCTGCAAGGGAGGTGGGTGGAGAGGGAAGCTGAGACTGAGGAGCTGCTGGGGCACAAGGACCCTCAGCTTTCCCAGGGTGGCAGCAACAGCCACATGCAGAGTCTCGACACCACAGCTTGGTGGCTGGATGCTCTTATTCTATTTCTGTTGGCTCCATCTCACTGAAAATATGGGAAGTTAAAAATCCATTAGCTGCCATAAACCCAGGCTTTTCCTGTTCCTTGCTGAATCTTACACTAGGGAGGCAAAAAAAGCTGCCTGAACTCGGTAAATATCACTTTAATAACACTGTAATAACAAATAACACTATAATTTTATATCGACAATTTATGCTTCTTATATTTTTTAGACTCTGGACCAAGGAAGTATAGTAATAACTGGTGTCAATTTAAATAAAGGAAGGACATAATCATAACCTTTGAAATAACTGGAACTTTTTATGTACTTTGCAAATATATTCTCTGAAAGGTTATGCTAGTGCTTTAGCTAGACACAGAAATTTTAGTGTCTTTCTCCCCATAATTTCTTCAGTAGCGTTTTCTTTTTATTAGTATAATTATTGCAGGTTAGCACTGCTATCATTTTCTCTTTTCATGGCTCTGTAGCATGCTATTATTTTCAGGAAGCAAAAAATAGGTGTCTTTAATAGTGCCATTACTGTTCTTCAGCCTTTAAATTTCCTATAAAAAGCTAGTTAAGGAGTATGATCCTAGTGTTAAAATCGCTCTCCATGGAATGCAATAAGATGATTTATAACATAAATATAAACCCTTAATAGGCACCCAAAATGGCAACCCTCAGAGATTTAGTAGCACCAGTACTAAGCTTTTGATCACTTTAACAGTACATTCCTAGAATTTTTATGCAGAGAAGGAAAATTTATTTCCTTAGCAATGCATCCCTGGGCATTGGCTTGTCTGTGTTTCATTCTGTTGCCCTGGAATTTAGGTAATTTATTGACAGTATCGAGATGTAGGGAAGGCAGTCCTGGGGGTTTAGGATGTTGGCAGCAAAAATTCAGATCAGTTTAGAAGGGACTGAAGCTTTTCATGCACAAAATGATTTGGTGTTTGTTACCCACACCTGAGAATTTGTTGCTGTGAGTAGCACCGGTTGTCAATGCAGTAGCTGCAGCTCTTGGAGCTGTGATGGAGATAAGGAGGCAGCCTGAAGCTTTAGGGCTGTGATTTTTGGTGGTGAAAGGTTTCTGACTCATTGGTCATGTTTTCCCAATAGTTTTTAGTGGTTCTGCTCACCTCATGCTGCCACCAGTGCAGCTGCTTCCCCTGCAGCTCTGCTTGACTTAACCAGTCATCAGCCAGGGCAGCGTTCCTTCCTCTCCTGTGCAGAAAGGTATCTGGCAAATTTGTTCCTTTCCCTGCCAAGGAAGGGTATATTCATTTCAAGTTATTTGGGTTAGCTGACCTTCATCTGAGCCCCCATTTGGCTGCAGTAAGGTCAGGGGCAGAAGGCCCTTGGCAGCAGAGCAGTTGCTCTGTTACCATCCACCTCCAAGTAATGAAGTTTGCACTGTTCTGAATTAATAATTAGTTCCCAAACTACCTTTCTGTTCTCTCTCAAGTTTCAATGCAGCAACGCAGAGCTGAATCTTTGGTCTGAATCTGAATCATCTCATTATTTTGAAAGCTGAAGAAATGTGTTAGTGCTACCTGTTGTGCTGCTTCCCTGTCCGTCCACCTGGTCTTCTGCAATATGTAGAGCTGATCACTCATCCCCCTGGGCAGGAACTTGGCACCCAGTAGCTGGGGGGAAAACAAACCCACAAAGATATGGTTTCACAAAATGTGTGGCAGTATTTTATATGGGAATGTTTCAATACCAAACATTTGCAGATTTCATCAGAAATTCACGTAACTGACCTCATTTGCTGTCAATATTTACTCAAACAGCCGAGAAATTACTTGTTCTCTAAGCTTCTGGAATATTAATTTGACTGCAGATAATGTTCAGTTTTGCTGTGTCCCTTTGGCATTTCTTTATTTGCTACCAGTAAAACCCTAACTTCTCACCCTTAGCCAGGGCTTAGTACTTAGATGAGTGTTAGTCTATACCTTGCAGTCATGACTTTTTTAGCCATGACATTTTTTAGCCTTTGGAAGAAGCAAATGTTAGGAAACTAATTTTCTCCCCACGCAGCTGTGTTCAGAAAGCTGCTAGTGAAAGCTATTGATGCTAAAATAACACTGAATTTTTAAACAAGTGCTTCATCCTGTTATACACAATATGGTGTTCTTTTAAAGTTATGAAATAATGTAAAGATTCTTTTTCAGCTTTTATTGCTTGCATACCAGGAAACCATAGAGACGTATAAGTTTATTTGGCTGTGCCATAATCTTCAAGCTAATTGCTAAGATAACATAGCTGCAATGTAGAACCTGCAGCAGTTCTGCAAGCAAGCCTAATTGTGTGATATTTTAGTTTTCTATCCCATTTCAATTGCTGATGTTTGTTTCTGCAAGTCTGTGTGTCATATTCGTAAAGCCATATTGGAATATTTTCAGTTTTCTTTTAAGAACATTGTTTTTATTACTGTATTTCTGGTGTAAACAGTGCATTCATCGCCAGGATATTCTCATATGCCAACTCAAGAAATTAAAAGCATTTGGGAAAGATCAGCTAAATGCTCTGACCTGTCCCTTTCAATTACTTTACTGTTTATATTTTCCAGTATAACCAAGGCCAGAGTCGCATGTGTTCAATGTCTAAACGTTTGTTTTACTCTGAAATGAGGAGAGGGAAGTTTTTTTTTAAAGACCCACCATTTAACAGTCAAAGCTGGCTTTGTTATTACTTCTCTGTATTCTGGAAGTGCCTTAGGTGGGATTAGGCAGTTGCTGCTGTGCCTGCAGTCCTGACCTCCCAAAATCAGGTGTCTCTGGAGCACACAGGTACAGAGGGAGGGCTGAGGTGTGGGTCAGGACTGTCATCACTTTCTGTCTCAGCTGGTGTGTTGAGGGTGAGTGTTGCATGTCAGGTGCAGGGCAGTGCCCAGAGAGCTCAGTTTGTGGGGCTGATGTCACCAGGACTGGCATTCTGCCCCAAATTCATGGGCACCTTCAGGGATGGGCCCCTGGGGGTCTCCTCATGCTCCCATGCCAGTGGCAAGCTGGGAAAGAATACAACAACCTTTAAAAATCTCTCCGAAAAACTTTTCAGAAGTGGTGGCAAATACGGAGAAAATGCCAGTGCAAGGTTTATTTGAAGCTTTCTCTGGAAAACATTTAGATAATTCCTATATGGCTATGAGCAATTCTGCCAGCCCAACACCAAGCATTTAAGTTGCTCTGTTCCTTGTCCCAAATGTATGCATTTTAAATGGGAATGTCACACTTCATATCCAAGTCCCCAAACTATATCAGGTTTCCCGTGACATTGAAGTGTTGCTGTGCAAACAGAGTCGTGTGTCACCATCATGTGTTAATGACACCTCTCAGTGTGTACAGTGACTTCAGACACAGCAGCTCAGTGTGTGGGATAGCAGAGCTCTGCAGGAAGGAATGATCCCCTGTACTTAAGGGGGGATGAGGCAAAATCTCCCCTCTGCAGGGGAACCAAGAGTTGCTGCTGAGAATTAACAACTAGGCTTGGGATGTTTCCCTAACATCAGAGCCTGTAACGTTGGAATAAATTTTGCTTTTCTTTCTGTGTAATGTTGAGATGAGCCAACAACATTTGTGTCAAATTTCTATCAAATATGGTTAAAACCTGTCAGTTTTGAGCCCTCCTGCATCACACAACTGTAACAGGAAGTGGTGTTTGAGCTGAACTGAGCCAGGCAAGCAGCGTGATCTGTCATTATCCTGAAATGGATAAAGGAGACACTTTGTTCTCCTCATGCTTTGGGGCACTGCTGAATCCATATCTGAAAAAGCCTTTGCTCATTGTTGTGGGGTTGCCTGACGTCCTGCTCTTTGGGAGAGAGTGGCCAGTCATTTGGGTATAGACAACTGTGCTCTGATATTACCTTATGCTGCAAACCTCTGGGGAAAATAAAATGCATCAGCTCTGATTAAGTAAGTTCAAGAATGTCCCTTGAACTTGGAGAAACTCTGGAAAGCCCTGCAAATGCAGGTTTGTCAGAAAACCTGTTGAAATACCATGGTCTGGTTATCTCTTGCATTCTTTAACACAGCAGAGAGATTTGTCTTTGAAGTGCCTTGCTTGCAAATAAAGGTACTTTAAGAAAACCACATTAAAAGATGTGGGGTGCAGGGAGCTCTCCCAAATTTCCTGTGTAATGAAGTTAAACTTCCTTCAGTTTAATTATTAAATACAAGATGGTTTCCTCACAGAAAGAGAAGCATAAATACTGCAGAACTGAGTGTTTTGCAGATACCTTGATTAGATTGATGGATACATATTCCTTTCAGCTTAAGCCAGTGCTCTACCCCAAAAGCCCATGGTATGTTTGCATAATTAAAATGCAATTAAAGACTTTCAGGAGAAGAAATTTCATAGAGCTTCACCTGAGAAACCCAGTGAGCCAGGTTAGGTTGTTTGGAGATATTAGATATTTTAGATATTAGATATTTTTCCTTGTCTCTTCGTGATTTTCTATTATGTGCATTAAGAGTTCACCCCTAGGCTTACTAAACATTTCTTCTATTGCCTCTAGTAGCAGAATTGCAAGGTTATTTTGAGGAGGAAGAGGGGAGGAAAAAGAGGGCAGTTTTTGTGGACTGAAATGTGGCCATTCTTAATTCTCATAGTTTCCTGGGCATTTGCACTTTGTCTGTTTGATTTGGATGGATTCCCATTGCTGCTTGAAGATGTCAGTAAAGAGCTGTAGTGTTTTACTGATGCTTTCTTTTTAGTGTTGTGGGTTTTGTCCCTTGTGGAAGCTTTATATATTAATACCTTTTTTAAATGAGTATAATCCATCTATGACTGCAGCTGAGGACTTCATGGCAGCTGTATGGATTCTGCCGAGATCCCTGTGGATTTCAGATGATTCCAGGCTTATAGGTTTGTTCCTATTTACTGCAGAGACTTGCACCAAAAACATTTAATTCCTGAGCAGAGCCTCAGGGGTCTGTTCACATCTAATACAAATTGATCCAGATGGAAAGGAACTGCAGATCTGATGTGAGTGCAACACGGGGGAAAATGAAAATGCTCTCTGAAGTTTCCCCTGAATGCTAGTCTGGGATTCAGACCAGAGCCAAGCTACACACACTGCTTGAGGCTTGCCTGTGTACAAATCCTACCTGTGCCCTCCTGCCAGGGCTGAGTGTTAGAGCTGTGAACTGTGTGAGACCCCAGAGCAGGGGAGGGTGCTCCAGGAACACGTGCCATGCTCGTGTCCCAGAGAGCTTTCCCTGGGCCAAGGAGGACCCTTAGGTGGTGGGTGGTGGTCGTGTTTTGGGTGTTGGCTCCACTCTCCTGATGCCTGGGGAGGATCAAAGGACTTCAGTCCGTGAGCAGGGGGTAATTATGGAAAGTGTTGTACTCCAGTGAGCTTCTATCTGGTAAGAATGTTAATCACGTTGCTGTATTTGGTATAAATATTTACATCTGAACTGTTTTAATTGGAAACTACTGTTGATTTTAAAAACATTCTACACAAGTGATGTAGCATCTTTGCATGCTTAATAGGAGGAACCGGTTTCGTGTGTGATTTAGGGTACTAAATAACATATTAAATTATGCAGAGCAAAATGTAAATGTATGTTTCTTATTTATGTTTTTCAGGTAAGAAATTGCATTCCGTTAAGCAAGGCTGCCTGAGGGAGTTGACAGATGCTGGCTCTGTGCATTCATTTGTAAGCTACCAAATCATGCAAAGTATTCTAGCATTAATCGTGTTTGATATTTTGGCAGCTTTCTGAATTAAATTATTGCTTTTAAAATATCCAAACGAAATATTTCCTCAAAATTATGTTGTTCTTTTCCTTTTCTTTGCAAAACTGTTTTTAAAATGCTGTCCATGTTAGAGAATAGTTTCTGGTCCTTCCATAGGCCTGCATGTTTTTCTGTGAATAATATGCAAATTTTGCCTGATTACTCTAGATCCTTCTGATATCTCTCAGATAATCAGTTGCATAGATATTTCTTTAAGTAAATGTCATAAGAGGCAGTCTGCATCTCTAGTTGTGTTATATGTTTAGGTATTCCCAGACAGTACTTTATCTCCACATTGATATATTCTCCCCCAGGATCAAAGCTTAATTTTACCTCCCCTTTTTTTTTTCTTCTTTTTGGGTCCCTCTCTGCAGTTACCAATATAAAAGGCATAAAAGTGTTGCTTCCAGTCTCTTACAGCTAGGAAGTCTACCAACTACAATCAATAACTCTGAATTTCTAGGGTAAATTAAATGAAAGCAATATACATGATTCTCCCTCATTACACAGGAGAGGAACACAAAGCTAGAAACGTGATCTGGTTCTTGTAGATACTTGATGAAAAATAATACAGCTTTGCAGGAAGATAGCCACCAGGAGTCTAAAATTGATTTTCTTCATTACAGCTGCTTGAGATTTGCATTTTTCATATCAAGAAACTTTTACAGTGAGAAGCATTTTTCCTTCTGAAGTAGTTTCTTTGGTAATACAGGGAGAAAAAATCCCTCAAGTGTTACTTTAAGAAGGCAAAGCTACTGTCCGTCTTTGCCATGGATAGCGAGGCACAGGTGCAAGAGAGTTAATTTAAGTTATTAATCCTAATATGACTACATTTCCTGGCCTTTCAGCACCAAAAGGGTTGTTTGAAGGAGCTCACCATTTTATCCCTGGAAATAGATGGAGAAGTTTGCCTTAAAATTGCAGTGTGGGCCCCTGGTTCTGCACGGGCTCCAATAAGGGGCTCTTTAAATACCGCTTTTTGATGGTCATTTTTTTTCATCAGGCCTTATTTAGAGCATGGCTCATCTCATGGGAGTCAAAGGGGATTTCAGCTGGTGTGGTCCCATGGCTTGGCAGGACCAGGGAGCCTGAAGAGCCTTGGGCAGCACTTGGGGCTGCACTGCATTCCCTGTCCTGAAGCAGCTTTTCCAAGCTGTCAGTGGTGGTGCTTCTAGGCCAGCCATGGCTGTGGCAAAGGGAGCAGCCCTGTTGGCCTTTAGACTGAGGGAGCTGTGGGTTGGACACAAGTGAAACCCACAGCTGCCCATCTACTTGGTTGCAATCTGTTCCTCTGCAAATAAGGACTTTTGTTGGGTGATAGATAACAGCATGTTGAGAATGCCTACCAGTCTTTTGGATTACATGGCGAGCCTTATTATTCTTAGCTTGAACATAAGGTTGGAAAATATTTGGCAGGAAGGTGCCTTTGCATTTTAATTAATCAGTGTCTTGTTTTTTTTCCTGGAAACAAATTGAACCCTGTGCACTCTGTTGGCTTTGACAGTGAAGAGCAATTCCTCAGCAGAGCCCACGATTTACTTTTTAGTTTCAAAATAGAGCCTGTACCTGGGCAAAGAAAGTTCTATGGGGGTTATGCTTGTTTAGAATGTGCCCTGCAGCTTCATTTTGATTCCCTGCATGATGCTTTCAGCCAACAGAGATGTCCCTATAGCATCATAAAAGGGATGGATGTGAATGTTTTTTCTTGCAGAAGTTAAACCCAAATTTATATATCTGGAAAATTGGCTCTGCTATCCAACTGATGCAGTGTGTGAATTTTCAAACTGCAGGCTCTGCTGTTGAGATTCCTCTTGCCCCTTTCAAACTGTTTCCCCAGAAGGAGAAGTGCCAGCAGAATTTGAATATGCATAAACTGTGGAGGAAATGATGATAATTAACAGCAGGGTGGCCAATTTTGAAATACTATATTTATCATTCTTTATAGGTCTTTTTTTATATTCTTACTTTTCATCAGGCTGGCTGAGGGGAAAAAAAATCTGAGATTTTCTTGCAGAAAAGAGAGAAGGTGATCCAGGGATCACCTAGTCCTGGTATTTGTTAAGTCAATTCCAAGGCTATTATTTATTTTACCAGTACTCAGGTTGAATCTATAGAGTGTAGCTCATCCAGAAATACTCCAGACTTCTGTAGGACAAAATCAGTACAATAGAAATAGGCTCCTCTTCTTTCACTGTCTATGCTGCTGCCTTTACATTTAACACAGAATTTCATTCCTATGCTAAGTTTCATATGGAATATTAACATCATTAATTCATTTTTGCCATCATGTAGAATTTAAATCAGCTGGCAACCTCACTCTCCCAATTCAAAACATAACTTAAATCCATAAGGAATTGCAGTTGTTGTTAATGACTCTCACATAATTAATTTCTTCATGAAACAGAATGAATGCTTAAGTGTCTCAGGTACTAAATGGTCTGTATTCTTACAACACAATTTCAATTTTAATTTAATTAAACTGTGGGATATCTCGTTGAGAAACATTATATGTGAAAAAGAACTTGCTTAATGTAAAAGTCAAAGTGCTATTATTTTTGCAGTGATAAAACCTAAATCAGATGGAAGTGGGAATCTAAATCAAGTGGAAGACTAGTGCAGAGCCAGTAATCTCTGTTTAAAATGATACACTTTGCAGTCAATAATTTAATCTAATTTGTTTTCAGACTAGTCTTATCTTAAAAGGGTCTTTTCTTTCATTGCTTTGTGTTCCTCTGCAGAGCAAGTCATGGCATCTGAGGTGGCTTGTATTAGGCACCTGATTTTGTTCATTTATTGCACTTTTCTACAACTGTAAATCTATTCAATAAACACTCAGCTGGCCACGATTCTCTGAAATTCAATAGATGGCACTGGTTTACACAGTTCTTGCCTGTTGTCTTTGCCAAGGTGATTATTCTTCTGCAAAGGCTTGTGAGAAAAGATGTGAGCTTTTGTATGAGCAGTGGTCTGTATGTTGTGGTTTACTGTGGTTTTTGGGGTTGTTTGTTTTAACAATTGCACTGTAATTTAGTGTTTTCAGAACATATTGTCTATATAAACTTATGTCCTGTGTACTGCTTGTGCTTGTGACAAATACCATCAAATCATTTGGATAGGAAAGATACCTGAGAGATTGTGTAGTTCAGGCTTCTGCTCAAAGCTGGGAGAGCACTGACTTTATACCAGCTTGCTCAGGGCTTTGTCTACACCTTCAGGGACAGAGATTCTTCTGGGCTCCTGTGCCAATCCTTAATTATACCCAGGGGAGTGTGTCCAGTATATCCAGTCCAGACAGTCTCATTCTCCTTCCTCGATGAAACGCATGGCTGTGTTCTCTGTAAGCCTTGCCTCAGTATTTGATGGGTTCTGTAGGCCCCCCAAATCCTTCTCCTTTCCAGGCCAGGCTAACTCAGCCTCTCCTCACAGTTTGCATGCTCCAGTGCTGACCATCCTGGTGGACTCAGGTGGACTTGCCCAAGCTGATCAAAATCTTTCTCAAATTAGAGGGGCCTCAAGCCTGGAAGCACTATTCCAGCTGTGGATGAAAGAGAGCTGAAAATGGGGAATAATGACTTTCCTTGATCAAGTGGCTTATGCAGTTATTGTTGCAGCCTTTGGATCCTGGCACCCTTCACTCCTGTTAGGGAGAACATGCTGCCAAGTGTCCACCTGGATCCCAGGTCCCCAGGCAGTGTTTGTACAGGTGTGGTTCTAGATAAAAGTTTGCAGAATACTGTTTTTTTTTTACTAAACAAGGTAAACACTCTACTGGTATCTTGAAACTTTAACTCGCATCTGCCCTCTTGCCAAAAGAGTGAGCCACCTGCTATTAATTAAAACCAGCCTACTACAGCTAATGGCTAAAACCAAATTCAGGCCTATGCATCTTCTGTTTTAAGCATTCATGTGACTCTCCTGGCATCCTGTTTCTTTTAAAAACCAAATTCAATGCTTTCTCTTGACTCCCACAGGCTTTGAGCTGTGCCTAAAACATTTCCTTTCAGTCAAAAGCTGTCCAACTACTGCTTTCTAGACTGCCCACACATGCAATGAAAGAGCCATGTGGAGGCATTAGAGAGTGAATTAGAATGAATTAGGGGAGCCAGGTTTTATAAAGGCTGGAGGAAATGCAATGTAAATGGTAGTGACAGAGAGGAACTGCCAGTTCCTTCAAGCTGAAATCTTGTTTACGTCTTTGTGTGCGTGCTTTTTCCTTTTTCACAGAACACACTGCCTCTATGCCCTTCCTCATAGCTCACTGCTGTCTTTGTCTAGCAAGTCACTTGTCTTCACTTGTAGACTATATTTATCTTCATCCAAGTCACCTTTCTCAGTTAATACCAGATTTTCCACTGCTGACGTTAGTGGGACCCTTTCCCCTGTCCTCTCTCGTTCCTAATTTGCAGCCTTTCTTGCCAACACAGACCTTAGACCCCAGGCACCATTTTCCTTTCCCATCAGGTACAGTTTAAAAAAAGAAGCTGTGATTTAAACTCTTGGCTTTTAAAATAACTTTCTGCTAGAACTATGAGATCCAGCTGTTTTCTAGCACTTGACCTTTTCTTAATATAATTAGAAGTTTAGACACAGGTTTACTTCATAAACTCAAACCCAGACCCTCACAAAAAGGAAGCCCAGGACTGGTAGGCATACTGCTGCTTGTGTTAACCAAGCTTTTAATTTGTTTAGTCTTCTGACAGTGCTTCAATAAGAACTGAACCTTTTAAATGGTGCCTTACTATTTTCAAAGTACTCTGAAGTACTTCCTAAAAAAGCTGAGAATCGATAGGGATTGGCATCGTGGCTGCAGGCAAAACTAACAGCTGTTCAAATGCCACAACAAATGGCAGAACCTGGGGTGGTTTTGGGCAAAGGGTCCTTGGGCCAGCAGCTCCTGCTTGGCTGTTGCCATTCTGTTTAATTTCACAGGGGCAACAGTGCAGAGCTGTTGCCACTTGTTTTCCCCTGTGCCTAGGGAATATTTAACTGTAGGATGTGTGGGTTGATCTCCTCCCGCACGTTTTTTGTGTTCTGGGAATTGTTTGATTCCCAGGAGACTGAGTGTTCCAGTGCATCCTCTGCTGTGGCCTGCCTGAGTGCTTTCAACACTCCTGAGAGTCATCTTTTCTCCACTCACCCTCACACTCCCAGGCTCTGAAGGCTCTGATAGGTCGGACTTGTTCAGGTGTAATTTGCACCATGTTCTGTACAGTGTTTGTAAAATGTGCCCCAGGTATTTGAAGTCTCCCATCAGCTGAAGTGATGATGATGATGGCTACCTGGCATGCAGCAAATGTGGATCTGGAAGGAAGAATCCTGGGGAGGTGCAGCACAGGGGTTTGTACTGCTGAGGAAACCTCTCCTCCCACTGCCCCCCAACTGGTTTGCCGAGCCGCAGCAGGAGAGGCAGGTCTGTGGGTGCACAGCTTACTGCCCTATGTTTAGGGCTTTTTCTTTGAGCACAGCGAGGCATCTGACCCTTCTTAAGCCTTTTGCTTTGTTTGAGCAGCTGCTGGAGATGTTTGGGGTTGTCAGTGTCCCTCCAAAGGTGTTCTGGTGGTGGGGTAGCTCTCGGACCTGGGAACTGTAACCCTGTCTCTGCTGTCAAGGCAGTGTATAGCCTTGGGGCAGACTGTTTAATCTCAGCTTGATCTCCTCTGAAGATCTGACCTTATTTCCCTACTGTGTAATTTTTACAGCCACATGAGGATTGAGGATTAATTAGTTAATGTCTGTGAAGTGTTTTGAGTGTGTTATTTAAGGGTGAAGTATTATCAGAAGTCTCTAGGGGAGTGTCATCGTGTTTAACATGTGTACTGGCGTCTGTCCTTCCTAGAAACTTGTGACAGATAAATCCTGTTCCAGATCCTTTGATTTCCATGTCTTCCTTATTCATTTTGCCCTGTTTTGGAATGCATTTTTCATTTGATTTGAACCAGAAATATAGCTTCGATATGAAAGTAGCATGTAAAATTAATATCAGCTTTTGAACATGTTATTAAATTTAGCAGTATTTGTGGAAAATACCACCAGAACCACTCCAGTCTATAGAATTGAGGGGTTCGGTTCTCTAATTCCTGGGAGTAATTGTTTGGGTTTAAGATTCTTCTTTTTGTTTCTTCCTCTCAAGGAATTTCCTCCCGTATGTGTTGCTAGGAAAAAATAATGACAAGGTACTTAAGAGAGACAAAAGAAGTTGCCAAGCTCAGGGGCCAGGGGCACTTGGCTGCACTCCTCTTATCTGAGGGATTCTCTGGAAGAGCAGAGGTACCTCAGAAACAGGGCTGGGAAAAAAAGGGCTGGGGCAGCTGCTAGCTCCTTCTTGCTCTCTTGCATTTGGAGGGGAAGGAGGCTGCAGTCGCTGTGGGAAGAATTCACCCCCACTGCAGGGTTCTGTTTCCTGCTACCTGGAACTCTAATTGTGAGAGCAGCCGTTGCACTTAGACCTTATTAATACTCACCAAAGAGGGGACCCTTCACCATCTGCTGGGGTGCCTCAGGGGAAACCCCGGGATCCCAGGCCCTTTCCACCACCAAGGGAGCCTCTCCTGGCCGTGTTCAGGAGCTGTGTGGCCACTGCCCAGCCCAGCTCCGAGGTTTCCGTGCTGCACTGTAACTGCCAGGATGCCCTGCAGTCCCAGCCACAGCCTCTGAGTTGCTGATGCATCTCATCTACCGCTCCAGGACTTTACTCATCCCTCCCATTCTGGCTTGCTGCTTTGAAGGTTTCTTGCTACAGCCCCTTTCGTTATCCAGAGGGCACAGGGCCGGCTGCCCTGTGAGGTGTAAAGGGAACCCCTTCTCCACCCATTCCTGCCGCCCGCCCGCCATTGCTGTGAGGTAATGGGAGGGCGCCACAGCGCCCCCTGCAGGCGCGGGGGAATCAGCACAGCCCCTGCCCGGCCGGGAGCCACCAGCGCCCCTGCTGGCCGTGCCCGGAACTGCACCAGCGGGGAAAGTGCCGCAGCCGAGAGAGGCCGGGGCTGGGTTTGCGGTTCCGTCCGTGCAGCTGCTGGTGGTGTTGTTTGTTTGCCTTGTTATACATACATGTATGCTAGTAAAGAGCTGTTATTCCTTTGCCCATATCTTTGCCTGAAAGCCCCTTAACTTCAAAATTATAATAAGCTGGAGGGAAGGGGGTCATATTTTCCATTCCAAGGGAGGTTCCTGCCTTCCTTAGCAGACATCTGTCTTTCAAACCAACACAGTAATTTTAACTGCATGTACTTTTCTAGAATTACTATATCTTTTACAATTATTTGAATCCTAATACATTTGCACAATACTGAAAGAGGGAAGCTGTAATTACTCTTAACAGTGAAGAGGATGCTCAGAAGGGCACTTATCTTTGATCCGCCTGTCAGCTAAGGAAATACTTAGAAAAACACACACACATGCAGTGTCTCCTTGGAGAGCTAGCCATTACAATGTGAGATGGAAAAGCTGGCATTCTTGCCTTTGCCTCTAAGATAAACTGCTTTACAGATTTCGACTACAAGTTTTCTGTCTGCTTCTGTGCAGAGTTTGTCCTGTTACTTTTGCTGTACTTCTTATCCTTTAATTCCTTGCTTTTTCCCATCTCTAATGCTGTCATCAACTGTTATTCAGTGGAAAGCTTGCAAATATGCAAACTAATCATCTTTCCTTCTGCCTGAAGTTTTCTCCCTAGGGATCTTTAGAAGGCAATTTCTTTTCTCTCTATCGAGGTGGCAGAAATCACAGACCCTTTGCTTTGCTGATTCCATGCAACGCCATTTGGTATTTCTGAGCTCTGCCCCTCCTTGTTAATAATCTGTCCTACCCTCCAAATATGTATTTTGTGCCTGTCCACTCCAATGACTTGCTTTCAGAGGAAACCCTGTAGATGCTGTCACGTATGTGGTCTTTTAGACAGTTCAGAAATCCTGAGGCAGTGTCTGGGCAAATTTCTCTGTAGTCGAAGGCAACCCTTTTTGGGGGGCAGGGCAGAAGGACAGCAGGGGACAAAGCCAGACAGGCATCCTCCCAGAGGATGTGTACAGGGAGGATGGGATTAGCCTGGTAGTGCAACCAGCAGCACCTGAGTTGTTGTTGGGAGGGCACAGAACTGTGCCTGGATGCAGTGGTGTTTCCCCATCTGCTGTCTGCAGGCTGTTGTGGAAGGCCCCCAAGGGAAGGATTGCAAGTTCTACATTTGCTCTTGCTCTTTTGGCCTTGGCGCCAACACAGGGACTGTATTTGGCATGGAAACTGCTTTTCTAAACTGCAGCTTGTCACATAAACGGTGCCTTAGGTCTAGAATGGATTAAATAGGACTCCACTCTAGCCTCTGTATATTGTGTTACTAGATAACTATTTGTTCATCCATATGGGAATTGCTTTCCATTTTTAACATCTGTATAAAAATCCACACTATATATATAAATATGTAGCCCTATAAAGACATGAAACTTCTTCCTACAATGCTGACACCTGTGGGGGGTTACGACAACCGAAACAAAATCCAGCATTGAGTGTCCAGAAGATCTGCCTTCTGTCACCAAGTGCAGTCATTCTCACACAGGCCAATTTTCTACTCTGCCAATACACTCTTGAATACTTGGGGAGGTCAGTGGCCTGGCAATCTAGGTGACTCACAACTAGAAGTAATGGGAAGGCACCGTTACAGAATGGTCAATAGAGAACCATTTGTCTGTCTTGCTCACTCTGAGCTTAATGCTCACAAAATCATGGCTTAATTTCATTCAGTAGTGTTGAGAGCAAACCTTGTGTTGGGGGATAGCTTTCCACTGCTGTTTCTGGGAGATCTGTGCCAGTCCTTTTTTCATGTCTCCCCTTTAGTAAGGTAGCTCACAAGCTGGCCAGGGGAGCCAAAGCGTATTGGGCTCTGAGCTGCAAGCATTGGCTTGCACTTGCTCAGCCTTCTGGAAATCATTCCTGTGCTCTGATTTGTAAAAGGAGTGAACTATAACTTTGTATAACTCTTAATCATGCTTTCTTTTTTGAGTAGTTGTGTAAAATACAAATATCCTGCGATAAGAATAAGCGGCTTGGTCTAATCAGTTTCCATAAATATTTCATTGGTATGATTACCTGCTACTTTAAATTATTTTCTTGCATGGCTTGTGCCTGATTAAAATACAAAATCTAACTCATTTCTGGAGTGTCAGTTTGAAATAAATGTGTGGATGTATTTGTAAAACCTATTAGAGGAAAGAGGGGAAAAAAGAGTCATGCAGGGGAAAAACATCCAATTGCTTTCAGCAATGTGAGATGAAATCAAAAAATACCCTTGCAAATTTGTGAAAGTCACTTGATTAAAAAAGTATTTCGAAATGTAGGTTGTAGGAACATATAGCAAAAGAACAAATCAGGTCTGAATACATTTCCCTTTTTTCCCCTTTCTCATTTTAAACACTTGTGCTAGAGAGCTCATATGTAATACTGCAGCAGGTCTGAAAAATCTGTCTTAAACTCCTGTAAAAATTACTATGATCTTTTAGGATTTAGGGACTTTTTTCTTTTTTTTTTTTCCTCATTTTGTCTTTGCTTTTCCCCTCTTCAACTAATTTTCCTTATGGTGTGCTTTATTATTTACTGCAAAATTAGTCAAGGTTTTTCTAAATTATTTTAAAGACAAATTTTATCAGAGAGAATTCTTTAGAGTATTTTGCTTCTTTCTGGAAGACTGAACTGAACTGCAGCATACAGAGGAGTTCTTCCTCCTTTGCCCAATTTTTTGAGGTCTTTTCCCCTTTAATTAGACTATGTTTATTGTTCTTAAATCCACACCAAAAAAACCCCAGATGATGTCAGCAGGCTCAGATCACCATGGAGATATTCCTAAAGTAAAACCTGCTATTAGTTACTATTGGCCAGTAACAAAAAGCATTATGGATCAACAAAAGCAAGCTCTCCAAAATCCCAAATCTTCTTGGGCATTTCATTCCTCATAGAAAGAAGCTGCAAGGTCATGACCTGATCCCTGATAAACCCCATCCCTGCAGCTCCCTCTGGAATTGCAAGGGTGTGTTTTCCCAGGATGCCCATGCCTGCACTCTGGGAATAAGCCACTGCAGAGGATGGAGCAATGTTTCATGCATGAGCACATTGCTGAATAAACTTGCATGGAAACAAGAGATTCCTATGTTGACATAGGACAGAGAGTCTGAGTTTTTTAACCTTGGGTTTCACCAGGGCAATCTGGGCACTATGAGCAAATCCTGCCCTGTGAGGAGAGACTAAATGGTGCCCAAAATGCTCATATTTGGGTCTGAATGCAGGCACTGCAGCGAGAGGATCTTTGCTTACACTGAGCAGGGTTGCTTTGTACTTGGAGGCTCCCTAACGCCAGTACCCAGTGGGTGGCAGTGCACAAGCTTTGCATGACTCTGTAGGCTTTCATTATTTTTTTAATTCTCCAGCTAGTTTCCATGGTGATGACTGCAGCTTTGATGCCTGTGCAAAAGTGGAGAGGGAAAGAGAAATAAGAGGGCGATATTGCATTAAACTAGGACTTGAGTAACCTGTGGAAGTCACAGTGGTCACAGCCAAGTGCAAGTCCTGCCAATAAGGCAGAAGTGGGCACAGAGATTGTGGATTCCTGAAGAGCAGCTTCCAGCAAGCTGTTCTGATGGGGTGTCTAAAGGTGACAGTAAACCTGAAAGATTGAGAGGGGACAGACCAAGGTAAATGTGCTGTATTTACACTAAGTGAGCTGGACTCACTTCTGGAGTTTTTAGGGGATTTTTGCGTTATATGGGTAAAGCTGTGATAAAAATTATAATGCACAGTAAAATGGAACATGGATTCTCCTGACAGTTTAAAGCAACACATCTAATTAACATTGTGGATTTAAATGCCAGGTCAGAGAAGCTTTTCTTTTTTTATGAACTCATTCAAGTTCTTGCACTGATTCAATTTTATTTTCTTGTACAAGAATTAGTTGTCAGGCTTGAAATTTGGATTTGTTAAAACTATATCTGAAATTCTTTTTTGAACCCATTGAGCCTCCTCTGCAGCAGAGTAACCTCCAAATTACGCAGCAGAGGACTTGGAATTCAGGCACTGCAGTAATTGTCAATACTGTTGACTTTGCACCATAATCTTTTGTGACTGCTATGAGACGTGGCTGAATTTAATGCCCACAATCTACAGCTTATCAGCATAGATTGATCCAGGCCTGTTTTGTGTAAAAGCTGCTGATCAAGGAGTGCTACAGGTCTGTTTCTCAGACCTGCTTCTTTCTTTCTGCTTCAATTCAATCAACTTGTCTCCCTTATCCTGAGCATAGTCTGTCAGATGGAGGGGGATCTGCCAGCCCTTGTGAGGGGGCAAAGTCCAAACGTGCACTTCACCATCTGGAATTCCGAAACCACATTATTTGCTTAAAATTTAGCTGTGTATCAAAGTTTTTGTTGGTTTGTTTGAGCTCTTTTGGGTTTTGTTTTG
>VZUA01033002.1:47669-59611 GCA_013401035.1 Horornis vulcanius | reverse complement strand
GTTAAACATTCAATTTCAACGTCTTTACATAAGGAGTGCTTTCCTGGAATGTAGATACCTAGATGTTGTATATTAGCAGTAGAGCTATAAAGGCAAAGATTTAGAGTTTACACATATAGCAAAGCCACTGTGGCCTCCCACTCACCTGCCCCCAGAGGAAACAAGCGATTATTCAGAGAAAATGTTGTTTTGTCCAGTAAGGTCTTTTGTAAGTACAGCTGTGTTGGGTAGGGCTTTATATTCTTCTTAGAGTCACAGTCTTCTCAAATAAATTCCTTGTAGTAAAACTACCTGTAGTAAACCTACATGTAGTAAACCTATTAATGTCATAAACCTAGATAAGTATTGGATTTTTATTTGTAATATATACACTTGGTGGTAATTTTCTTGTGTCAGACTTCAGTGCATTAAGGAAACTTTGCTGTCTGAGCATCTGGGGCACTCTGTCAGCCGCACTGGCACCACCTGCTTGGGACAAAAGTCCCTCCTGGTGGCTGCTCCTGTGAAGTGATGGATGCTCTGCTCAGCTCCCTGCACACCCCACACAGTCAGATCACTTTCCTTACTGCTTTGATTTCAGGTTTCCCACAACAGTGTCTCAGACCTCTTGGTCCTTAAGGTAATGTAATCATTGTGCAAGAACAGAGTAACAGCTCAAGCTGGTGTCAAGGAGGAGGAGGAGGAGGTAACCCCCAAAAGGAGACCCCATGGCTTTTTTTTTTACTCTGACAGTCTGCACGGGGACATCCAGGGTCTCCCTGCTGAGTCCTTGGCTCCTGTGCCAGGGATCCCTGTGCATTTGTTTTGCAAAAGATTGGCAGTTCATGGATGCTTGCCTTGGGCTCTGCCACCCAGACCTCAATCTGCACTGTGATCCACCTGCACTAAATATATTCCTCAACATCTGAGACATTCTTCCTCCTAGTTTCCTAGCTCATCCTTAAGTATGACCTCTTGGCTCAAATTGCCTGCTGAAATGTTTTATTCAAACTGAATTTTCTCCTTAGCCTCTTCATCTAGACAATTACAAATTTTCTGGAAAACTCCTGCCACAGATAATGTCATATTGTGAAGAGAAACTGCCTAAAATATTTTATTAATATAATGTGACTCATAATTTGCTTGATATTGCACTGGTTGCTATACAATTTTCTGCTAGAATGAATTCTTGGCTGTTTCTAATAGTCCGTCTCATCGCATACTAGCCATGGCACTTATTTGAACTTTGCCTGTGTGCTGAGGCCAACACCATGGCACAGAAATCCGGGGTGGGAGATGGAATAAAACCCTTTGGTATGGTTTAATAGACCCTCTAAAGAATGATAGGAGTGAAAAGTTTTTGCTGAGCACATCATACACAAGGCTCTTTTTCAGGTTGTGAACCAGCCCATTTTTTTGTCTCAAGCTGAAGTTGCCCATGCAGCCTTTTAGGAGACTCTTCAACAAAACTTTGGTAAATATTGGCTTTCCTTTACAAGTTCTAGAAGCAGTTTGTGAGTCTAGGAATTTTTCCAAGTGCTCAGTGTGGCCTTTTAAAAGTGAGGAGGAGGACAAGGGTAGATAAAGAGCTAATTTGTTCAGCAGTATAAAGGTACTGCAGACTGGGTTTGTTTGGGCAAGACAGGAGCACAGACCTTTCATTGCCTTGATTCTGATTACTGGTAGTGTTTCCTCTCTCCTGAGGAAGTTGTGTTCACTCACTTGCAGACTCACAGCACATGGCTGTGCTGGTAGAGTAGGCCTCAGTCAAAGTGGCACTTTGACCTCCCACTTTTTGTTCTGTGAATGAAATTCTGGATGCTGGTAGCGCATGTCAGGCAACTTGATGAGCAGCTGTGTGGAGCATGTTTTGGGTGGAGGTAGCCAAATCAGCTGTCTGCTCCTGGTTCTTCTGGCCTGAATTACAAGCTCTGCAATGTTGAGCTGGTCTGCAAGGCAAAAAATCTTGTTGTGCCTAATCTGCTAAAAAAACATGTGAACAGGCTTTGATCAGGAGAGAGGCTGGGACTGGAGGGTAGTGTGGACCTGAGGAAGTTTAACTACAGTTTTAATTACTGTGCTTCCTGGTTGGTAACATTTTGGTAAAGACAGGTATTAAAATGAAAAATTATGTAGAAAAGTGAGTTTAAACATGGTTGGAGAATATTTGTATAGAAAATGTTAACCACTTAAAAAAAAAAAAAAAATTAGTTCTGGCAGGTTGTCTGGAGACCGTCTGGTTCAATGTCATACCCAGGCTGGATCAAGTCGCTCAGGGCCTGGTCTGGCTGAGGACAAGACATTTCCTCCAAGGATGGAGCATCTATTTGGGGCACCTGTGCTGGTGCTTAACCTCTCCCACAAAGAGCATTTTCTCTGTAAATCTAGTTAAAATTGCTTTTGCTGCAAGCTGGGACAGTTGCCTCTTTTCTCCTCAGTGTGCATCAGAAAAGAGTCTATCTTCATATTTCCTATTTCCTATAATCCTTTCTATTTTAGTGATGAATATTCTCTGTACACGTCTACTCTAGTTTAGTCTAGTTGTTCACTGGATGCAGGTTAGGAGTTAGGCATCTCCAACAGCAATTGGTGGCTGTGTTTTTTCTACAGTTTTTGCAGTTGAATGGATGACAGAATCAGAGCTCAGTAGAATTCAACTTAGCTTGTGCTGTCGCTAGCTCATAAAGGCTGATTTTAATTTAGCCTGACTGATGGCACATACTGAATATTTCTATAAGGCAAATACAATTCCATTCCTCTGACTGTGATGTCATCCATTTGAAGTGACTGAATTATTCTTTTAAGCTAATACTACACTGTAAAAAAATGATTGTGCACCTTTTTGATATTTCCAGCTCCATTCTCCACACTAGTGGAGCTCAGTAACATCTGCATATCCAGGCAAGAATGGGGCAGGCCTAGGAGCTGTCTGCTTTGTTCAGCATTTTCTTTGCAAAACCTACAGGAAGCCAAGGCAGTCTCCCTTCAAGGCTTCTTATTACATATTATGTTGTGTAGTTTCCCTATGGAAAATATGGCTGGAATGAATGTCCTGTGTTGAACCACTAGAATGTGAAGAATTTGGGAAACTGTTTTTCTTACATAGGTCTGTACTCACTCTTCAAAAGAAAAGCAACAGAAAGGAAAGGCTCTTTGTCATATTCTGGGGTTATTATCTCCTTTATTTGCTATTTACTGAGGGAGGCTGTGACAGCATTATGATATTCTAAACATTATTTTAGCCCGGAAGAAAGATGGAAGAATAGGGAAAAACAGGCAAGAGTGGAAGTGAGTGAGTGGTCATACCAAGGGGGATTTACTGCTAGATTCTAGTAGAAAGAAGCAAAGAGAGCAAAGAAAAGGTTGACATAGTTTCATTCCGGTTAATGGCATAGATTTTATTAGCAGTGTAACCACCCCACAGAAACCTCCAGCAGTGAGAGTTAAAGTGATGCTCAGAAGAAATTTTGATGTACATGACTCACTTTTCACTTTGGTATGTGGTAGTTCCTAATGGTATTCCTGTCATATTTCAGTGATCTCCAGTACCTGCTTGCTTTTATTGGGGTTACAAGACTATATCTCAACACTGAAGCCTTTTATAATATTCTATGAGTTTTCAGTAATTTTTCTTAAGAAAGGAATTGCTTTTGAATATGAACATCAAAAAGAAAACTTCCATGCAATTAGATTCTATTTTGTAAATAATTTTTAAAAATTTGTAAAATTATATACATCTCAGAAAAGATGATATTTTCATTCTTTTATAATGCAATAGTGTATATGGAAGTCACAAAGGATTGAAGAGGAAACCACTGAAATAATTTATCTCCCAATTAAATTAGTTTTATGTCTTTGAAATTGAAGTTAACATTTTGACTTAGTTTACACTGTGAATTCTTCTGCAAATCCTTTATTCTTTATCCTAGGAAGCTAAAAATGTCTGACGAGAGCATGACTGACATTTACAAACAGTAAATAATGTGGTTTCAAAATACAGTCTCCNTAGTAGGATATTTGAATTCTTTCCCAGTGGTTTTGTGTTTTGGCAAGATATTTTCTTGGATGCTGGAAATCAGCATTTATAGATGGACTGAAACAGTCAAAGAGGGAACATCTGAAGTGATTTTTTACACATTGCTGTAAGTCACTCTTCTGTTTTAAATTAATAAGATCTAAACCATCATGGTAACAGATGTTGGTATCTGAGGGTAAACATTTGAGAGTAGAAATCTCTTCATGTGTCTTCTGCTCTACCTACATAGTATTAACAACATACAAACTTATCTTGTCATTCTAACAAAAGTTTTCACGTACATTGAATAGTTGGCTTAGTTAGACAAAGGTTAGTAATGTTAAAAGGGTTAATAATCTTCTTGTGCCTGACTGGAGTAAATACTAAGGGCCTATGAATATACATGATAGTCAAAAGAATCGTCCCTTGTCTTTTTTGTTTTGCTATCCATACTCATTTTAAGAGAGGAACATGACTTATCCTTCGAACCTTTGAAAGTTCTCCTGTCTGGAATAGACATCAAGAGTAAATATACTTATTTTAATGTGTATATCTTCCAGCTTTCACTTCCCCTGATACTGTTAATATGGTCTGCATTTTGTGAAACCTAGGCTTTCATGCCAAAATGAGAAGCTTATGTCCAAAGGATATTGATTACAAGATTGTTAGAGAAGATTATTTCTATTTCGACAACACAAAATATACTGCTTTTACAAATGAGCTGTCTTTCTTAATTTATCCTTAAGCATTGAAAATAATCTCTTTATCCCACTGCCAAATCTAATATATTTTGTGTGTAGGATCACATAAAAATACTTTTAATTCCCAAAAAAAGCTTGTACTCCCCTCAGGTAAGGTGAGTTTAGTGCCTCGTAGTGGCATTTAATAATGCTTAAAGATAGTAAGCATTTAAACTTATCACAAGATGAAGCTTCTCATTTGTCAATTAGAAATTAAACAGAAGTGTTAATCAGACTCATGATCTTAATTTTCTCTGTTCTGGAAATTTAGAACAGATTTGCATTTTCTAAAGATGAAGAAAGAACCTGGTAAACACAGTACAGAAGCATGGATGGTTCCTTCCTTCCTTCCTTCCTTCCTTCCTTCCTTCCTTCCTTCCTTCCTGCCTGCCTGCCTTCCTGCCTTCTTTCCTGCCGTCCTTCCTGCCGTCCTTCCTGCTGTCCTTCCTACCTACCGTCCTTCCTTCCCTCCCTACCTCCCTCCCATAAATATTTTAGATACAGCAGTTTTATAATTTACTTTGAATGGCACCAAAATGCAGCATACTTGAGAAGAATGACTGTCTCAATAATGAGGCTTAGGAGAGCTAACTTCAGACAGTGACCTAAAAGCTTGTATAGTATCACAAGCCTTTATTTCATTTGCACTCGTGGCAGCATTAATTTGTGAGAACTGCTTAAGAGAAGTAAAGTAGTTTTAAGCAGTCTCCATAGCTAGTGATAGTCTGCTGTTTTCAGCCCAGATGTTTAGCTGGTGTGTGGAACCTAAGGACTACAGGGAGCAAGAGCGTGAGTTACACATTTTTTAAAAAATCAGAACAAGACGTTCATGTATGAAGTGTCTGGATACAGAAAAACCAGGAGGAAGCTGTAAAACTTCTTCCATGAATTAGCTTTCATTATTAGAGGTTTGTTTCTCTGAATACCTGTTTGTACTTTTCACATATTCTCCACATTTTCATCTCTTCTAATACTAGAAGTACTGCACTGGAGTCTAAGTCCCTCCATCTTTTTCCCTGTCCTCTCCAGCTGCACGTAAGTGTCTTTGAGTCATCTCAGTAGGTATCTGGCTGTATCATGCATCCCATTGCCCTCTCCTCTACTCCTGTCATGATCCCTTCGGAGACATGCCCACATTTTTTGTCCTGGCAGACAGCCCACTCCCATTCTGTGAATGGCCCATAAAATTCTTCTAAAGGAGTCATGTAAACTGACTTCTTTTGCTGTTCATATGGAATTCCTGTGCTGCATTTTTCTCCTGTCTGCGTATCATTCTGTGATTTCGCCTGATTTCACGTTTATCTCTATCATCCTTATGCCTCCTTCTATTTTTGTTATTTCTTCTTCTCCACCCTTTTTTGGCAAAAGCTGCTTCATAATTCTTATTTTCTCTTTTCTCTTAGTGCAACCAAACCCTTCCTTGGGAATATCTTTGCTCTGGTAGCGTTCTTCCTCCCTTTCTTCCGTACTCACATTCTTCCACAGGCAACCTATCTAAAACAGGGTTTTCTTCTACTACTTTTCTCCGTGAGGTACCTCTCAGTCTTGGGTTACCTACCAATTTTCTGCTTCATCACAATGATGAAAACTCTAGCAAACTGTTATTCTCTACAGTTGCATTTATATCTGAGGTCTCATCATTTGTTGCCTTCATTAGGCCAAACCTTGCACAACAATGGTTTGTGCCAGGTAGCCCTCTGCAGAGACATTCTTCTGCCTCTGCAGCTTCTCATTTAAGTAATGCCAAGCTTTCAGCCATTTCCAACTGCCTCTCTCTGTGTTTTATCACTGACAACATTTTCCATTTCACTGGCCTTAAAAGAGAAAGAACAATATGTCTCAACATGTCTGTTATGGTCTTTGCATTATTAGTGCGGTGGGTTGACCCTGAGACTGGATTCCAGGCACCCATCAAAGCCACTCTGTCACTCCCCTCCACAGCTGGACAGGGAAGAGAAAATGCCAGGAAAGGCTTATGAGTTGAGATAACGAGAGGGAGGGATCACTCGATTACCATCAGAGGCAAAACAGACCTGACTTGGGGAAATCAGTTGAATTTATGACCAACAAAAATCAGAGCAGGATAATAAGAAGTAAAAAGCCATTAACAACAGCTTTCCTCCCCTCCTGTCTCTTTTCCGGACTCTACCTCCTCTCCCAGAGGCCCATGGCAACATGGAATGGGGTTATGGTGAGTTCATCATACTTTGTTCCTGGTGCTGCTCATGACGAGGTGTTTAACCCCTTTTCCAGTGTGAATTCCCTCTCAAAGGAGACAGTTCTCCATGAACTCCTTCAGCATGAGTCCTTTCCATAGGCTACAGTTCTTCATGAACTGCTCCAGCACAGGGTGCAGTGCTTCAGGAACAAACTGCTCCGGATTGGATTCCTCACAGAGTCACAAGTCCTCCCAGGAAACACACTCCAGTGTGGGCCCCTCTCTCCACAGGGCCTCAGGTTCTGCCAGGAGCCTGTTCCAGCATGGGCTTCCCATGGCATCACAGCCAGGAGGACCCTGCTCCAGTTGGGGTCCTCCATGGGCTTCAGGGGGATCTCTGCATCCTCCATGGATCTCCATGGGCTGCAGGGGCACAGAGGCTTCGCCATGGGCTGCTCCACAGGCTGCAAGGGAATCTCATCTCTGGCACCCAGAATACCTTCTGCCCCTCCTTCTCCACTGTCCTAGGTATCTGCAGCACTGCTTCTCTCATTTGTTCTCACCCCTCTCTTCTCTGAGCACAATTACATCTGCATGGTAACTCTTCTTCCTTCTTACATCTGTTTTCACAGAGGCCTTACCACCATTGCTGATGGGCTCGGCCTTGGCCAGTGGTGGATTTGTCCTGGAGCCAGCTGGCACTGTCTGTGTTGGCCATAGGGGGAGTTTCTGGCAGCTTCTCACAGAAACCACCTAACCCACCATTACTAAAACCTGGCCATATAAACTCAATGCAACTAGTCACTTTTCATAAAGGGGATGATGAATGTCATAATTATGAAACTTACACTTCTTTCCTCCTGCATAACAAAAGTGGTTGAATTCCTGCTTTAAATGTGCCGGTTTTTGGTGTTAACTATGAAAATGAAGTTGTATAATTTGTAGGCAACCTTTGCAAAATTAAAAGCAAGTGTATGGGATTTTATGCAAAAGTCAGTAACTTGCATTTACTTCAATGCTGTATTGCAGGGGAACAAAAGGAGAAGGATGGATTCAGAAAGATTCACAGCTAGGTAGTACTGACTAATGCAACTCCACTGCTAAGGAAACGTTCCTCTACTCAGCAATTTCCATTAGGATTAGAAAGACTTTTTGAAAAACAGCAGGTTTTGTCATCAGCAATATTTAAATGTTGTCAAACACAAACACCTGTAACAATTAAATGATAAGACTTAGAAGAGAATGAACAGGGAGGTTGACAGTTTTCAGGAAGTTCCAGTTTCTGCCCTTTAACTATCAAAAAAATTCAGATTTTTGGGGATGCTCAGAATCTGACAGCCACTCATAGCTCCTAGTGACAGGACAGTATTTTGTCCTCATTGGATCTGGATGAAAGAGGTTTTATACGAGGCCAGCCAGAAACTGGTGATCCAGAAATAATATCTGGTTTGATGAAAGCCAAAGGCCCAGATTTTCACACAGTCACTGTGATTTAAAAGCAATTTCAAAATGATAATTCCAGGTGTCAGTTCTCATAATGCTGTTTCTGAATTTTAGGCCAGATAATCCAAAATGACCACCCTTAGAAGGCAGCTATTTTTTCCTGGTAGGCATTAGAACTCAGCTGCATGATTTGTTTCAATTGATGAGTTCTACAACTGCTTAATAATAGCAGCATTGGAACAGGCTCCCCAAGGCAATGGTCACAGCACCACCCTGTCTGAGTTCAATAAGCCTTTGGAAAACACTTTCAGGCAACGTGGTGTGAGTCTTGGGGGTGTCTGGCGCAGGGCCAGGGGCTGGACTCAATGATCCTGACAGGTCCCTTTGAACTCAGCTTTTTCTATGATTCCATAATTCTATGAACTGTTAAACTGCATTACAGCTACCAGGTAACAGATTTTTTTTCACTCCTGCTATTGAAAATCATGCGGTTTATGACTTCAAACTTCTCTCTTTTCTGTTCTATTGCAGTAAGATGTGGCTCTCTTTGTAGGAAGTGAAGAATTTGCTAATTTTATGACTGAATGTGAAAATTGTTATCACTCTGGTTTTTCCTGTTTTCTCATTGTCTTGCTGAGCAGTTTGCACCTGCTGCTGCAGGGAGCTCTCTTGTGTCAACCTTGTGTTTGACCTTACAGCAGAGGTTGCCCATACCAGGTAGGAATTCTTCTGTGGATGGCACCTTAAATCATTACTGAAGCATCTCACAAAGATTCCTGGACTGATGAGAGAGGGGATTTACATTTGCTAGTGAGTAAGCAGAGTAATAAAGTCTCTGAGCCACTCTTGCTGCTCATGGGAAGGAGAAGCAGTGTTGCAGGATGAGGTGTTGACCTTGGTGATTGGCATAATTTTCAGATCACATATCTAGCAAATCATGTGCTTTCTTCTTCCTTCCCTTTTCTCACATCTCCATCCCTTTTGTCCAGGGAAGAAATTCAGACATTTCACGGATTGCTACACAAGGAGTTTCACATTTATTTTCTTCTCTTCTGTGAGCTTTTAACCTTGGAATACAATTCTGAGAGGAATTTAGAGGAGAGAAGGCTGCTGTAGAGTAATGTGCTGATTGGCATGGGCATTGATGATAGGGCTTTGGTCTTTCAGTGAGGTTTCTGGTTTGTTCATCCATGGAGTGATACAGAAATTCTCTTGGATTCATGGATGGTACAGATGGAAAAGTCATATTCGATCATCTGGTTCATCCATGTCAGAGCACAGGGTTATTCAGGACATAGGTTTCAAATATTTTGTCCAACCTATTTTTATAGGGTGGGTGATGAATCTTGGGGCTTACACCATCCCCAAAGAACCAGTATTCTATGTCTAATCAAATTTCAATGCTGGGAAGTTTTTTTTCTGCTATAGGTTTTCAATTTGTTAATTTAATTTTGTTACACTTGCTTATCTCTTCTAAACACTTCCTCTCATTTTTCATATTTGAGTTCTTCATCTGTATCTTTGTGCTTATCAGATTTTAAACAGGGCAAGTTGCTGAAGCCTATCTTTATTTTTGCCTGGCAAGTTGCCTTATAAAACCCTCTGTACGTTAATATATCATTTAACCTTTAGACTTAAACATTTTGGAAAGTTCAGCCGCATCCGAAGACTATATGAGGCAAAAATACCCATGCTCTCTTCCAGGTTAATATAAGCAATATAGCCATTCAGTTGAAGCTCTGCATGCCCATGTTTTGAAGAAGGGCTGGGAGATTTGGCAGGAACAGTGGCTGCTTACAACCAAAATGCATCTCTTGACATCACTGAAGAGCCCCACCTTGCCTGAGGACATAGGGCTCCCTTCCTGGTGCTGGCACAAAGCTGACACCAGGTAAGCAGGAGAGGAAAGCAAGGATAAAAATAGAGCCCAAGGGAAAGAAAGGGAGAAAGATATGTCCAAGCTGGGAAGAAGAGGTGAGAGCAGTCAAGGAAAACAATACACACTAGGCATAGGAAGCAGTACAAGACTCTCTGTCGTATGGTCCCCTGCAGAACTGGGTGTATGGGTAGAAAGGCATGTATCCTATGGATATAAGCACCTGTATTTTCAGTCCTAGTCTTACAGACTTAGTTTTCAGTTCCAGGCTCTTTTTTTGGCTGACCAGACCCTTAAGTAGCTCAATTCCCATTTCTCACCTCCTGTCCCATGTTCTCCTGGACACCTTTCTACCCAAAGGCAGCTCCCTGTTTTCCCCATCTCCTAGATCCCCATCTTCCCAGCTTGCACTCCACTTCCTTTCCACAACAACTAACAGTATATGTTAACAAATTTAGGGCTTTATTCTTTTATTAGGTACTATGAAGTGCTGTGAAACATGCAGGATGACTGATTTGTACATAGTGATAGGAATCATGTCTACTGTCATTTCAGTAACTATGAACACAGCATGAAGAATCTCTCAACAAAAATTACTATCTAACCCTTCTGATTTCAATGGCCATTTCAGTATTATATTTAATAGTTGTTCTGGGTTTTGATAAAAATTAAGATTTTTATCAAACTACATAAACAAATATTCTCTTGACCTAGGTGAGATGAAGGAAAAATAAACATTGCTTTATGGTTTAAGAGAGGAAGCTAGTTTTGCCCCCAGGGATATTCCTTCAGTAAGAGGCTGAAAGGATGCCAGATATTAAGGACAAAATTATGAATTGCAATACTGAAGTAACTTTCACTGCACTGAACATTACTAGGCCATCNAGTAACTTTCACTGCATTGAACATTACTAGGCCATCATAAAGCAATATGAATTTGAATTTATTAGTCTCCTTGCTAATGACTAATTTATTATCATTATAAATGCTGCTTTTTAAGATTGTTGCTTAAGAACTGAGGTCACTGAAAAATCATCTACGGTGTCATAAAGAAACCTTTTATTACTGAACTAGGGGTGTTGATGCTACTGCAGTAGAGATGGCATGTAGGGAAATTTACTCGGTGCTTTTGGAACTCTTAATGGTTTATAATCTAATTTCTAGTGTATGAAATTATTCTTCTCTCTATTTCTTTCCAATACTTGTATTCTTTGATTCCTTTGTATGCACTCATTTTAAGGAACAATTGCTAACATAACCACGGTGGGTAAAGATAAACTAGTTCCTACTGGTTACCCAGTTCCCAAATCCAGACTATTGTATCTTCTTTTCTATGATTTACTTTGTTTTCTGAATACAAACTTGATTTGTTGTCGTGTTAATGAATGAATAGAAGACCTCTCATTTTCAGAAAATACTGTATTTAACCAGATGTGTTTCAGGATTCAAAGGGCCAGGATTTATTTTCACCTATCACTTACTAAGCTATTTGTGATTGTGTCAAATACAAGGTGTACATTTCAAAAAGCTCTACATAGTGATCTAGTGCTAAGGAGTAACTTGAATCCTTTAAAATATTGAAGAGCATTTTGTTCAAGATCTACTCATAGTAAAATAATATTAAGAAAATTGTAATTGACAAAGTGATAGGTTTCTTTTCAGAGTCTATTTGAAAAGAATATACTTTTATATTGAACTTTCAAAACCACATTTGCCAAAAAATTGGTTATT
>VZUA01032997.1:3164-18201 GCA_013401035.1 Horornis vulcanius | reverse complement strand
TATTCTAACACAATGACCTGTTTACACTCATACATACAGTTGCCAAGCTACTTCTTTTGAGTAAACTCCCTTAATTTAAAAGGCATACATTGGACATTTTGCTCGCAGCAAAAACACTACACAGCACCATTTACCTATAGGGTCACAAAAGACAACTCAAGATCTGCCAGTGATCAACAATCTCCTGTCTAGAGATATGCAGGACCCTATTTCATTTCTGTTTATGCTATACCTGCCTGTCTGGCAGTAGTTACAGTTGCCTCTCCCTTAACAGGGTAAATGCTAAAATGTGCATTCATTTTATCATTAGGTTACAGTGATGAAAGGGATTCCTTAAAAGTAGGAGCAATTCCCACAGCTGCTTCTTCACCCCAGTATGTCAGGTTTATGACTGTAGCATTATTGACATCAAAATGGGCAATCAGACACTACCTTCTTCATCTACCAATAGTTGCTTTAATTAGAAGTCAGTATATTAATAATAATTACCTGGTAATGATGTTCATCACCTATATGCCCTAATTTTCGAAGCAGTGCATACATACCACATTAAGCAATTAATTCTCAGAACTTTATGTGACAAGCAAATTCTATCTCTGTTTAAAAGACAGGAGAGCTGTAGCTAAATGATACTCCCATGAAACATCATTTAGAAGTAAGATTAGACCATGAATATACTGAGTATACTCATGCTTTCATCTTTTGCCAATACAACACAGCTTTCAAGGTAAGATTTATAATATAACTGTGCTAAAAGAGGTATAATTAGCAAGAAAAATAAAACAAAAAATTAACATATAATGTAGCTCAGTATATTATACTTTCAAATCATGATGGAAACCTTGGGCTATGCTTCAGCCTTTTATACAGCAGAAAAAATCCACCACCATGATTTCCCAAGTATTCATTACAATATTCACTCCCAAAGTGACAAGTTCCATGGAAACCACCACAATGAATTTAGTTTTCATTTTCACTCCTTAGTCATTCTAGTATTAAAATGCCTGATTTCTAAGCATATAAGGATTTTTAAGATACCTGAAAAAGAACACCAAAATATCTTCGCTACTAGAAATGATAAACTTGTTCTGTGAATCTGTATTACCTGTGGGACACTTTGATGCATTTTGGCTAGTTTAAAGGGAAGAGTGAGGCTAAGATAACTTAGTTACCATAGCAATACCCTTCCGGGAACAAGACTTTGTTTGAAGTTTTTCCAGTTCTGCTCTTTTTTACCAGATGCTCCTCCAGCAGTGCCAGACTGAACAAATTTTGGTTGTATAAGTGTCAAATATTTGACAAATGCTTCGGTATTTCCACACTAGAATTGATGGCCCGGTTTAATCTCATCTTTTGCCTCTGTGTACAGGAGGCAAGCAGCTGGGATTAGCTCTGTTTGTTATGTCTGTACTGTGCAGCAGTAATTGACTTGCTGTAGTTTCTTGGTTCAGGATTACTGGTTTCCCACCTGCTTCATTTACAGACGGATCCCACAGTCAGGGACACCAAGACAAGGGTTTACAATTCAATTTTGTTTGTTGCCTTCCCCCCTGCCCCAATCCGATCCCAGTATTATACAACATGCTTTAAAGTTGAGCTCTACTATTTGTGCATCTCAAGTCACTCCAAAAAGAAGTCCAGTGACTCTGAGCTTGAATCTCCTGTCACATATTCAGGCTTCCATAACCACTATCTCCTGCAATCTTTATTACCAGCTATGACCATAACTGCTTTTTCCTCTGTAGTATTCCCATAACCTTAAAATATTAAGAAAAATGCTGCTGGCTTACCCTACTCACTAGGGAAAATATAAAGAAAAGGAAGCAGGAAACTGGACACAAATTTCTTCCAAACACCTGTTAGCAATGCTAGGCTTTTCTCTACATAATTCCTCTAGAAACAAGTAAGCTGTGATGTGTGGTTAGCTTTTAGAGAAGAAAGCAGACACAAGCTCTGTACATTTCTGATCCATTTGCCTTTTACTACTTTACCTGGCAGATAATTAAAAAGCAACAGGGCCAGCTAAATTATCAAAGCATGATATAAGCCCTGTTCTTCATGCAGTTACAAACACTGCTGGACAGGCTTTTAACTGCTCTTGTCCTTATGTTAGACACTTCTAACCCAGCTGTGAGGAGCAAGATGATTACAGGATGGGAATTGTACTGAAGACAGGTAACTCTCTTCAAAGACTTGTTGAGCTTAGGCATAAGGTTATGGCTACAGTTCTTGTGTTCCTTACTTGGAGTCTCTGGCTGAAATAGCTCATCTCTTGCAGGAGACGCTGACAGCAATGCCCAAGCCTTTGGGAGGCCTTTTGCACTACTTTGCAGCTGTGTCCTCCCTTTGACTGAAGTAAACTGTGCTCTAACACTACAGTCCTGTGATCTCTAGCCACGTACTGCATGACTGGGGAAAGTGCAGAACCAACGATCATATTAATGAAGTACAATGGAGAGATGCTACAGAAAAATCACAATTCATTTGAAAGACATGTTTGTAATACAAATCTTAATTTATAAATATAAATGTGGCTATAGAAATGCAAAGATGCCCACCCCACAAAATGAGAAACAAGACAATGCCAGGTAGGTGACCATTAAAGAAAAACAAGAAGCTGATGGACCCACATCTATAACATCATGGCTGAGTTCTCCAACACTTGCTGTCATCACATTTTCACCTCTGAATCTTGCTAAAGCAATACTGCAGAGCCACAACACACCAGAAAACCAGTTGTTCAGTAAGTCTGATTTGTGGCAATACTATCACCTTTCTCATCTCTTATTTTACCATCCTTCTCCAGAAATTTCAAAATACAAACGACTAAAAAGGGAGGAGGGGGGAAATTGGTTATGTGAAGAACAACCAAATCCTTTTTCTTTAGAATAGACAAAGAAAGTGTTTCACTTACACACAAATGGAAACTTTATGGGGAAGGAAGTTTTTGGGTGTAAGTTTGTTTCCCTGGCAGGTAGTCTACACAACAGTTATAGATACTGTGATAAAACAAAATAATTACCCAATGTAAAAATAAACTTCCTTAACACTTTATTCATAATTTTCTTTCTTACCTTGAACCAGGTTTATCACAGTGATACACAACAGCTAGAAAAATACTTCATTATTTGAGTCATCAGGCAAACAACACAACAAAAAGCAGAAACTTACAAGAAACTCAACAAGACTTGCTTGTAACTCAACAACTTGTAGCAACAACTCAAACCACCAGAGGAATACAAAGTCCCAGAAGCAAAGCCAACAGGAAATGTTGGTATAATTATTTGCCAGGTGGGCTTCAAAAGAGCCCTCTCCCAAGCCAAATGCACACCCCAATAAAACACTAGAGATACTCCTAACACTTCTAGGTCAGCATGTCCTTTCCATGTCACTTTGCCTTGCAGCAATCTCAAGTATGTGTGAAGAGCTGGGTGTCAGCTTAGTACTAGTCCATGCCTGATACAATCTGCACAACAGATTGTAGAAGACCTAAAAAGAGTTTTAATGTATTGCCTAGAGACTTTCAATTCCAATAAGTAGAAGAAGCTGCAAGTTGGAGATTAGTTAATGCTATTAAAATGGACAGTCATTCTAAGGGATAGTTTTGCACTGAAATGTTTAGCAAGTTTGTTTCTTTTTCAGCTGAAGCAAGAGCTAGCAAATCCCTGCCTGACATTAGGATAATTGGGATGTAGGAAACTTTCATTAGAATGACAATCCAAGAGCTTTTTGTTAAAATACAAAACTCCATTTGCATTTGCTGCTCATAACAGTATTGAGCACAAACCAGATGTTACTTTCATATTCAAAATCTGGATACTTTGTTTGAAGTAGCCACACATTGATAAAAGTTCACAAAACAAACCAAGAAACGCACAAAAAAATCGCCTGCACCACCTGACAAACAACAACAACAAAAAAAAGCTCCTATTTTGAATTCATGTTAGGCAACACTTGCAATGAAATTACGCGGTATGGAGGACTTGCTAGCCTGAGTACCCGAAACTAGTGGTACTTCAGAGAGAACCGAAGCAAGGAAAGATTACAAGAGACCACCCGGGTGCTCAAATCGCTGCCCTTCCTTCCCGCCCTCGCCCGCGGGTGGCTCCGGGGTCACAGACATTTCCCGATGCACCAGCGCGGGCAGCGCCCCCAAAACCACCGAGCCCCAGGCAGGGAGCGGCGGGGCCCCGGACCGCGGCAGAACAACAGCAACAACAACAACCCGAGGAATCTTAACATCCCCAGCCAAGACATCCCCGAGAGAAAAAAGCAAACAAACAAAATCCACAGCAGCAAATTGGTTTGAATTCTACCCGTACGCACAGGACTATTCCTGGGCAACACCCGCAACACTCCCGAGGCATTGCGAACTCGCAGCTATTACGAAGCCTCAATCATGCCTACTCAAGAGTTCGCATTGCTGCCGCGACAATGTCGCATTGACACCGCTGCTAACTAGAACCGAGCCCGCCGAGCACCGCGCATCACGCGGCCGAGAGCGCACGACGCCGCGGGAGCGCCGCCCTCCGCCGCCGCCCGAGCACGGCACGGCACGGCACGACACGGCACGGCCCGGCGCTGCTGTGCCCAGCCCCAGCCCCGCGCAGGCCTCACCGAGCAGATCCAGCGGCCGCCGTCCATGCCGGTCCTAAGGAAGGGAAAGGGGAGCCCCGTCCCGGCGGCGTTTAAATAGCCCGCCGGCGTCACGTGACCCGCGCCGCCATGGGCTCGTGCCGCCCGCGCACCTGTGAGGGTGTCCTCGGCCCGGTAGTGGCGGAAAGCGCTGGAAGGACTCTGAGCCACTTAAAATAAAAATAAACACTACCGAGGTTCTAAGCTGGCCGTGCCAGCGTGTTTGGTGTGATCAGTAATACAGCCCTCTGGTCCTTAGCCTTCCAGCATGTGCTGGCAGCAGAGCTTTGCCTTCACAGCCCTGGGTGGTGAAGCAGCGTTTGCTGAGGAGATGATGGTCTGAATTCTCCAGAGGGGAATGAGCTACCTGGCATTCCATCCTGGAATAGCAAAGCCAGCCGGCTTGTCAAAAGCTAAAGCATGTGCGAGAAGCTGACTGGCCGAAGGGCGACAAAACTATTCCATGTAAAACTGAGGAACCAGACCCGCTTCTCTGAAGGCAAAAAGGGTCTCACTGCCAAGCTTTACCCAGAGATTTAAGTGGACCTTTAAAACAGCTTAAGTTGCTATGAATATGAATAACTATCTCACCATAGAAGCTGATAGCATTCACCCATTAAATGTTCTGGTAAAATAGGAAATAAAAGAACTACAGAACTCAGTTTTTCCACACCCCCCAGCATGCTGCCAGCAGGACTGCTCCGGCTTCACCAGCTGCGCTTGGAACTGAAGGCATTGACACAGTGGTGTTTCCTTGGCACTTGCATTTTTGATCTTCTGTCACCATTTCCCTTGAAGTCCCTTACCATGAAAGCTTTTTTTAGGTATTAAAGGAACAAGATTTAGGGCCATGTGCAAGAGGACTACCCTTTTATGGCCTTTTCCCAATATCAAGGCGTCACTCAGTCACAAACTCTTTTACCTAACCTCATCGATACTGAAGTTTCCGTACATAAAATTGCACGGGCTCTCAAGTTTGGCTGTGCTGCACACACTCAGCCACCTGTTTGTGACAGCACAGATCTCCCTTGTGTCCGGCTTATACCGAGAACCTGCCAGTGCTCATAGAGGCTTTTGCTGCCTGTTCTGTCTGCTGGGCAGATTCCATGGCATGCAGACTGCAATGGCTTAGGAGCACAGAGTCCAAAGGGGCTTCCTGACCTGCAGGGTCCAAAGCTTTTTGTTAAAAATGCCAGAAATGTCTCTTGTAGACAAGTCCAAGCACCATCACACAGTGGGAGAGACACACTGCCTTGTGCCCAAACATGCTGTATTTTCACACAAATGAAGCACTAATAATAGAGTCCTGGGGCTAATAACATCCCTGTAAAAGCGATGGCTTTCCTAAATAAAGCTCCCAGATGAGCCTGGTGTGATATCATGACTCAGTCTGTAGAAAAATGTAGAAAACAAACCTTAATACCTGCTCATGATCTGATGCAGAGACAATTCCCATTTGGCTCCATATCTGTGTTTGGCTTTATGCTAAGTGGATTAGCAAAACATCAACCAAACACATCTGAATTTCATGCTCTTTGGTTTTTCTGTCAGCTTACTAACACGTGTTCTCCGCAGAATTCAGATTTTCCTCTTGTGTGAAAAACATAATACATCAAGTGCAGATTACTGTGTATACCTTGCCAAAATCCTACCTGAAACTAAAGCCAAACTACAATGCTGCAGAGGTTAGTAGAAATACTGTTCCAAAGCCAAACAGAATATCAGTATAAGTAAATAAAAAAGTCTTCCTAATCTCCCATGAGTACCTTAGAAGAAACATGGAAGCTTGAGATTAAAATGGTGTAAACACAGTGCAAATAAATCATGTGATTTTGAGCTTTCTACTATAGCTCTGCAGATATGCAAGTACAGCAGGAGACTAAACATTAATAGGACAGACTAAGGGAATAAATATTTTCTTAAAGAGGGCATTGTTTATGAAAAAAAGCTAGTAGCCCAGTTCTCCTGTACTTCCTTTCTACATCTCTATATTTTAAATTAAGCTGCTTTAATTATATGCATCTGCTGGATTTGAATGCCATTATTTATCCACAGTCCATCTTTCTAAATACAAACCATCAGGCCCATCTTCGTGACAAACACTTTCTCCAGAAGTTTTGGGGATGGTCCAGCCTGCCTAGCAGCACAGTGAGCCAGACCTTTCCCCTGAGAGTAAAGAGTGGCCCTCCAGTCCCCTCCTATCCTCTTACAATGAAAGGGTGGATGAGGGAGTCACCTATACTCGAATTTGGCACCTGTTCTTTACCCTTCAGGACTCACATGCAGGGAGCAGGTGATGGATGAGCCAGCGCTCTGTAGATCAGTAGATGTCCTGGTCTCATGTCCCAGCCTTACAGAAGGATGCCTTACAGAAGCACTAGTCTTAGGAACTGCTGGACATTAAATGCTTCTAACCAAAACCTTTGCTCTTCTACTGGTTTGTTCACCCACAGTTTAGGAAAGCACCAAGGGAATTTCATGTGAATGCCTGGGTTGACAACCTTCTCCACAGTAGATCTAACATTGGCATACATTTCTCAGCTAGAAAAAGTGCTGCTGTTTCTAGAGGGTTTTTTTTTAAACTATTCTTAAGCAGTTTTTAGGTAGTTTACTGGTATTTGTGCTGAGAGTTCTTAAATCTCTGTGTAGAAATAGTATGGTTCTTCCAGCAGCTTTGTGTTCAAACTGCAGTGTACTGACCTTAGGTTTTGTCACCATATTCAGAGAAAAGACATGCAGCTGCTACAGGTTTACTAATAAGGTTTGACCACTAGGCTAACATCTGAATGCCTCAGTGTATTACATGAGATTGTTTTACTGGCTCAAACATTAGTCAGAGATTACTTTCTTGGAATTCCCTGGTATTCCTAAAGGATGATTGATATGTCATCTCACTTAAACTTGTGTTTTCCTTGCTCTCCTATATTTGAGGGACTACCTGTGGTGTACCACAAAATCTGCTAATAGCTGACTTTGGACCTATAGGCTTCTTTTAATAAAATTACAAAAGCAAATTAATTGACATTACTTGAAAGAAACTCTCTATGGAAACATTTAAAAATTTCCAAGTATGCTTCTTTTGGATAACATGCTATCTTTAGAAGATCACATTTTTGGAGAAGAAGAAGAGAGAGTCAACCTTAAAAAGCATTTTCTAATATTTGGGATAAGGGATTGCATTAGTAAGCCTGATGATCATGAAATGCTTCATGAATATTGTTTCCTCTTCTCTTGTAATCCATACTTGTTTCTTTCAAAAAGCTTTCCTTTCAGCTGTGTACAATAACATAGCGGCACCAAAAAAGAAAAAAAAAAAAGAAAAGCTCAGTTAGAGGTTGCCTATTTCTGAGTTGCTTTCATATGTTTGTATTCATCATGGGCATCACTAAACACCTTTTCCCTCCTTTGCCTTGTTATTGTTATCTCTTCATTCTTCCTTCTGTTCTTTTTCTTACTAATTAGACACCTTTCACCTCCCAAGTTACAGAACTAAAGTGTTTAACAGCATCTCATAATTGACTCTGGCTGTGTTATATCCATGGCCATTACATACGTTTTGTAGAGCACCTGGGACAAGGTGAAGGGGCTACCAGGCTCAGAAAGTATGTGTGAATCTTGGATGATGCTCCTTTTGCTCAGAAGGGCAGAATCAATGAGTACAACACTGGCAGCATGCAAAGGGGCCCATGCAAAGGCCAGGAACTGTCCTGTGTGCCAGAAAAGGGATTTTAAAAATCTCCCAATGGTTCTCTTACTCTAGTCTTGTCAGGATTCAACTATAGATCCTGCCAACTGTTTTAGGATAAGTGGGAGAACTCGGTCACAGTTGCTTCCTTGGCATTAGAGGAATTAGTACAATCTTTAATAATCTATGCAAAAATAAGGCTCTGAGGTTTTCTCCAGCACACATGCTAAGCACTAAATCTGGATCATGTTTTGGAACTGTACATTAATCTGCTCTATGTATGGTCATCATTTTTAATACTTAATGGAGTTTTGCTGCTCATTTAGAGAATAAACCTTTCTGATTGCTGTCTTCTTCTCCACTGCTTCTCTAATGCTGTGTTGTACCTCAGCCTTTCATTCAGGTAGCCTGGGGGCTGAGTTTTTGATGGCAGCTGCACACTGGGTTTTCTTTTAGGGTAGCTCTGCAACCCTTAATTGTGTCTGAAAGACCAAATTGGTTCCTGTGTGCTTTTTAAGGTATCGTATAGATTAAGAGTAGCTCTCATTTTTCATTCACTTGCTTCCCATTGGGAGAGGCTGCACAAGTATTTTTTATTCATTGATGCCAAGATCATGTCTATGAAGACAATTGGTGCTTCCTGCACAATTCACCCTAATTTCAGCTGACATAGCCGCCTCCCCGAGGCTCACCAACTGCAGCCTCATGCACTTAGAAGACACTTTACCAAAGCAAGACAGAGAGTCATGCACACACAAACATAAATATGTGGAATCTTTAAAGGATTTTGTAGAACCCAATAAAAAGCAAAAATTATTTTATTATTACAGACTCATTTGATAGATGATCAAACCAAATAGACAGGATGAAAATGATGCCACAAAACACGTTGTACTGACTTGGTCTTAGTAAGAACAGAATTCTAGTTTCTTAACCTGCTGCTTTAATTGAGAAATCAAGAAGTCCCAGGGTTAGATGTGGATGAATCATTTTACATATACAAGCCTTTTGAATTAAGTCTTCCTTAATTTACATCAATAAGTTCAACTTTGAATTGTTACCCTTAGGGATATAGATTTAGGTTTGGAAGTATCCGCTTGCATTAGTTCAAGTGAGTGCTGCCTGGAAAGCAACATGACAATCCCAGAGGAAAAAACATCATCCACTGATTAGTCCCAACTGTAGTGTAGGTGTGGGAACTCATGTGCACTTGTAGGCTTCACAGCCAGCATTTTCCTTCAATTCACACTTCATCAGCTCACAATCTCTCCATGATCACTGCCTTAGAATGGACAAAAAGGGAAGTGCCATCAGACACAGCCCAATTTCAAGTCAAAACCAATTAGTTCCCTCAGAGAGCTGTATCAAACAAGAATTAGCCTGTGTAAACCACCCATGAGCTTCCTCTCTCTCCCATTAAAACTACACCTACCTCTTCACTCTGAATTCCTGTCTTAAATCACTTCCTCATCATTATATTCACCCCTTTTTACTTTGTAGTTCTTACAGCATTGACTTATTTTGCTGCCCATCATGCTCATGTGCAAGAGCTGCTCTATTGTACTGATAAAATGCCACTGGTGGTAGCCTGCCAGTGAAACAGAATAGAGTGGGCCTTTAAAATAATTCCTGGGACACTTCCAGGGATGAAGTGGTATTTTGTGGCTCTTTTTCCTGATATTACCTACTAGCCTATAGATTGTCGCGATTTTTCAGTGAAACCATTCAGGACTGGAAAATAAACTGGGACCCCAATTGCTCATCTCCCTAGAAAAATGAACAGTTCTGCTGGCTGAGTTGACTTCAGTGGAGTTCAGCCAGACAGAGAGAGATTAAAAGGCTTTTATTCCTCTGCTAATAGTTCTGTCCACTTCTACCTTCGTAGTGCTTGAAGAAGCATAGAACTGCTTCTCACAGTGGTAGATTAGAGCTAATGAAAGAAATGGAGAAAAAATAAAAAGGTTAAGCAAGCAACAACTGAAAAATATAATTGTATTGATAACGAAAATAATTATGTTAGTAATTGTACCTTGCACTGCTTTTTCACATTTTGTATTATCAACTTTACCTAACTTTCATCAGATTAATGATATCATCTACATATTTTAAATGCCAAAAAGACTTTAATAAAATAGTCCCAAAGGAACTAATTGGTGGGAAAAAAACATCCACAGTTCATAGAACTACCAGAATACACTAAAGGCACAAATGGAAATACACACCCAAGAGAGAAGCAAGGCAAATGAGTTAAGAAAACCAATTTCTTTTACAGAGGGAAATACATTTTTTAATGAACTGCAAATCTAAGTATTTCTAATCTTCTACAGCCTTTGTTGTCAAAGAGATCAGGTTCTGAAATCATGTCTGCTTTGCATTACAAGTGCAAACAGTACTTTCCAATAGAGACTGTGCCAGACAGCACAGCTTCTCCCCTAGTCCTTGAGTATCCTCAGCGGAGGTGCCCACGAGCAAAGCCGGGGTCGCACGTCCCGGGCATGGCTTGAGGAGGGACTGTGGTGCTGTCTCACTGCAGCACAGCCGAGGCCAGGCACTTCTCCCACAGCTACAGCAGGCTTAGTCTCAATAGCTGAAGAGGCATTTTCTTGCAGATAAAAACTAATCTGAATGACACAAGCAAAATGAGGGAGCACTTTTATAGGAAGCAACAAATGAAAGGGTAGTCCGAAGTGTCCAGGGCTTGTGGTGAGAGAGGAGGAGTTGTTCTGTGCATAGTAAACACTGGATTTATTGAAATTAATCCCAATCACTTGTGTGGGGAAATGAGTTTTAAATTATGTTCCCAGAAACCTTCCCCAAAGGTTTCAAATGGCTTTTTCAAAGGGAATTGCTTGACTTTGAATTTTCTTTCTAAAATCATTTGGTGTCAGATTTAGCTACCCATTACATATGAAATTCAAGATAGGGAGGTCAGCTTCTGGTGGGTGCCTCTCTGCAGCAGCAAGTGGGGTTCCTGAAAAGAAATAGAGCTTTATTAGAAGGATGATGCTAGGAAATTTAGCTTTTTGCTGATGGAAACAGAAAAATATATAGGATGTACTTTAAAACAAGACATTCAAAAGCTCCTTTTGCCTTTGTCATTAAAAACATCATGCCTGATTCCTAAAAATCTATTTTAGTTTATACTTCCTACATTACTAGAAGGAAATAGTAGTTCTAAGCTTTATCCCATGGGAGCTTACATGAAAGAGAAATTTGACTTTGCCAGAGTAGTGTCTTCTGCTTCTCTGCATAATGCATTCAGTTCAGCTGCTCATTCTCCTGGCAGTCAACATATGCAACAGTGTGTTTATGCAAGTTTGACCTTCCTGTTCTTCCCTGTCTCATTTCTGTTTGCATGAGCACTGTGAGCTGATAAAGTGAAGTACATTTTTAAGGTCTCTCTATTTTGAAAAGCCTCAAAAAGAAGACATCTCTTTCTCTGACACAAAGCTGTTAAAAACAGACGAGATGTATTCCTTCCTGGCACAATCATAAACCAACAGTTAAAGCCCTTTGTTTGTTCTTCACGTGGGTGAACAGAATCCAGCACACTTGTGCTGTGCCCAGCAAAGCCTCTGTGAAACACCACCTAAGGTAATCAACCAGCTGGTTAAGGTAATCCCTGCCAGCTGGGTAAGTGATGGCTCTGGATGGACCCTGAGCCCTGAATGTTTTAAGGACAACAGTTGCCATAAACCCCTACAAAATTATAACCAAGGTGGGTGTGCTAATTTTCCTTCTTTTCCTCTTTAAAAGAAAAAAAAAATAGTTGCTCTGAACACAGCTGACACCACATGTTTAGCCACTCTATGGCTCATTTGATTTTAATCTCATTTGATTTTATCAGGGTTTCAATTTTTTTTTTTTCTTTAATCTACACCTGAATGTCCCTTTCCCCAATAAAGTTACTCCCATTAATTAACCCAAAAATTAGAATTAATTAATTTCCACCAACTAACATTACTGTTATACTGGATTCACAGTTCTCTTTTCAAAAGCATGTTCAGTGCAACTCAGTTAAATTAGCTAAATAAATAATGGTGATTTTTATCTGAATTTTAAGCAAAAAATCAGCTGATAATCAGTTATAAAAGGAAAATCCCAGCTGTAGCTTTTCTAAAAATCAGCATGAAATTATGAGAAAGGTTTAATTTCTATGTTCACATAAATATAGTTAAATGTTAATATTTTCTAAAGACAAAAATACATTGAAAAAAGATCACTTTCCTTGCAGTCTGACTCATAGGAATATAGGGATTGGGCCATTTGGTCAAATCAGCTGGTTTTCAAATTGTGTAATTTTTTTGAAATGTATTTCAAAGATGGATGGAATAGTCAATACTACAAAAAATATAGGACATTACAAATGCCAAGGCCAGTTTTTTCCTAACTGGAGATTATTGATTTAACTGAACCTCCAAACCCAGCAGAGCTAGTTTCTTAACACTGTCAGTTATGGGAACCTACTATCAGTAGCTTATGGCTTTGTCACATTTTAGGATCTTATTTTGCATAAGCTTTAAATATACTGAGAAAAACTCTTCTGTCAATTATCGGGAAGATTCTGGGGAGAGAGCTTACAGATTAATCTGTAACACAAGTAATTTAAACCTGCTTAATTGGGAAATCTAATATCCCTGTAGTTTGGCAAGTGAACTTAAAATATTGTGACCTGGAAAAAGAAAAACAGCAAACAAAAAAACCCAACCAACCACCAACAAATGACTCTGAGGGCATTTAGTAAATTTTTCATCCACAGAGAGTCAGAGTGGTGCAGCTAATAAGGTACTGAGGTCACACAATGAATGAGAAAAATGTAAAAAACTATATTAAATAGCTAGCTACAGTGAGTGTAGGGCATGAGAAGAAAGGTAAAGAGCAGGGAAGGAGGGAGGAATCTGGTGGAAGAATAAAGCAAATTGATTTCAATGGTGAGTTAAATGGATGCAATGATAATTTTGATGTTCCCTAAACTCTTAGTAAATTAATTTTACATTATTTTCTTTGCACTATCATAATAATGTCAGCAATGCTATTTTCTGTTCCACAGATTTGCTTTGTACAAGAAACACATTATATGCAGGCAATTTTTAACAAATAGGTCAAAGAAAGTATAATAACAAAGTTAGAATCAACAAATGCTGTAGTGACATTGTACTTCAGGAATAATAAATCACTCTTAGAAATGCTTCAGCATATATATTTTATTTTTTCAACTCATGAATTTACTGTTCTTGCAGCACTCTGCTCACCAGGTTTTCTTTGTTAATGGAGAGTGTGAATAGGAAAAAAAAAGATTAAAAAGCATAGCTGAATTATTCATGCTAATGATATCACATCTAAACATTATGTGTAAAACACTAACTATGCTGTTTAAATAAAAGGTAGCTTGATTTACTGATTCTGAGAATGCTTCACCTGTGAAAAGGTTTTCTGTACATATTACTTGATGCAATATGCTTGAATATTGCAAAAGTTTAATTCCAAGGTCTTGGGTATTGGAAGGCATTGGCAGGCAGTGGGTTTGCATTTTTATTCTCTTAGGAGAGGTGGACAGCCATGCAGAGATCCTTAAAGAGAAGGCAGCCTAATGACAGGTAATCTGAATCTCTCCTGGGATTTTTGGGAAAGTTATAAATCCATGAGAAGAACTGGAAAGTACTTGCTTGAAAGACCTGGTGATTTAAAGGACCTGCACTTAAAATCCAGTCTAGGGCCCAGCCTCATAAGCACATGACCCACTTGAAACTGCATGAAACAAAACATGTGGATTTTAGCACCAGAATGGCATGTGAATGATCTTAATAACATCTGTGAAAAAGTTCATTCTAATTCTCATTGCAGCTGGGAGCTTAAAAGATGAGCGGGCTTAGAGCATAAAATCACCTCCAGAGAGGATGTCTGTATACAGCAGAGAGCATTTTGTGGGGTTTTTATGTTTGTCCAGACCTCCGTGTTTCTTTTAACACAGCTCTTTCGACAGAAAAAGACATCCCTGCTCTGTTAGTGGGATGATCAAAATGTCCAGCAAGTGCAGTCTTGCTCCCTGTTCCCACCTCTTAAGGCAGGGTGGGTGCCATAGTATGACACTGAAAGTAATGAGGGAGTCCCTCCAGGTGGGACTTTGGTGTCTGTGTAGCACCACAGCTCCTCACCAGCTCTTTCACCAGGCTGTCAGAGGCTGAAGCACTATCACTGCCCTGAGGGCATCTGAAACTAAAGCAACACCACAGACTCATGGCTGAAATGGATGCAATGCTGGTTCCGTGGTCTCCTCAGTTTTATCTTCTTTCCCTTTGCTGAATCCTGGAAAACAGCTCATATGGTGTCTTTTGGCTTTTAGCAAAATGTTGTAGCTGAACTATTTTCAGCCTGAAAAAAATTTACGTTTTCAATGACAAATTTAAACTAATTGCTGGTTTTGCTATTGCTTCAGAGTCTTGTTTTTTGTTTGATCTGTTCAAATATTTATTTGTGAGTGCCACTCAGGAAGCAATTTAGCCCCTCATCTCTTCTACAGTTGAGTGTCAGAAATGTGGTTTTACACCAGAGGTTATCATCACAGAGTAAGTAACAAGCACAAGTGGTGATTTGGCTCAGGCTGAGTTCTTCCTGGGATGTTGGCTCTTGCTCAAGGAGCAATAGTTTGGCATCCCATGAAAAGGGCAGCCTTATCTTACAACTACAGGACAGACATGTACTTAGAACTCCACCTCT
>VZUA01032996.1:56485-71211 GCA_013401035.1 Horornis vulcanius | reverse complement strand
TTCTGTCTTTTCTCAAATTTGACTGATTTTACAGCAACTAGAATTGACAGAGAAAAGTCAAAACTAAAGGCAGACATCATCAAAAGTATTTTTTTCTGCAACACTGTAGTTCATAAAATAAAGCAAAAACGATAAAAGAAGAAATTAAATATTGAAGCATAAAAATAATCCACAGCTTCTAAGCCAGATAAAATATGTCTTACCACATTGCTTACTAATACTGGTATAAGAATATAAAATCCAAAACCTCAGGCTGATTTTATCCTTCAGTAATATAGTATTACAGGTGTCAGAGGGGCAGTTTATAAAGTCAGGTGATGCTTTTCCTTCCCACTGGTCCAGATCAGTAGCAAAATGTAACTTCTATTGAAATCCATTCTTCAATTTGCATGTCTCTCTACATATATGCAGGGCAATGCAATGTGAGGTGTAGCAAGCTGCTTTCCGTTTTGTGTAAAATATATAACAATGCATGACTGATGTGAGTAAAGAAATGCACCTTTTGCATTAAAAGTAAATAAATTGGAAACCAAAACCAACCCCAAACCCCTTCCTATTTCCATCAATAACCCCGCTACAAACCCTGGGGATGCCAAACCCAACCCCTCCCATGTTTCCATTATCCTGCACCGCTGGAGGGCTCTCTAAGGCAAAACTTCCCTTTTATCTTTTCCCAAACGGATGCAAATGGTTCAAACCCCAAGGAAAACAAATTAATAACTTGCCTCTTTCCCCTCGTTCCCAGACACTTTTACTAGACTTAACTGTCTTTAACCAAACTTTAACTGTTGGTTAGAAAATCTTTACTCTATAGAGATTTTCAGCTGACAGCTGAAAAATGCATGACCCCACTAAGATTTTTACTTGCCCTACATCACACAACAGCTATGCTTTTTAATAAACAATACTATCTCTTGCCAAGACAATGCTTTACACAACTGCAAATTACTTTGCACCAGTATATGAGTGGCAGTCCAGCATTTCTTCAGGCAAACATCCACATGTACAAGTCAGGCCAGAAAAAATCCTTCCTGTTCTACAACTGCCACTGTTGCAGACTTACATAAAAGATCCCAATTATTTTCTGCACTTCACCAAATTTCTCCGATGAAGTAACACAGCAAATCTATGAACTACATTGAGTCATCCTATCCCAGCATCTGCAGAGAACACAAGGAAAATAGGCAACTCTGCAAGGAATGCAGGGGCACTAAAGCCATTCTCAACAGGTAACAATTTAAGCTTTATAACACACCTCCATGTATTACCCTCTGTTTACAAGGAGGATTTAGATCCCAAATAGAAAAAAAAAAAAATAACCCCAAAATTTTGCTGTAGCATGGACAAAAAGCTCCAGATCTTCTAAATACTTGTAAGCAATCTGATCCTGGTGATGCACAAGGTGTCAGTTTGACAATCAGCTGAGTCAGATCCTACACCTGGCTCATACACTGCCACAGCAGTGGAGGAGGACACACGTAGGTGACAGCACTACTGCTGCGTACTGAGCTGCTCAGAAGCCCACCTGAGCTTCAAAGGAATTTCCAGGACAGCAGCCCCACTCATGCTGCTGGAGCAGTGGCAGGTAAGAAGCTATTTAGATGGTCCAGCTATGTGCTCCAAAGGCTACCAGAAAGGGCAATGAATACAGGGAACACCAAAGCATCATCTGGTACCTTACCCCCACTCCCCTCACTTCAGACTGCACTGTGACTTTTCTTACCCAGACACCACAACTACTTGAAATTTGCCATTTCTGCCAACATACATTCTGTCACAGTACCTGTGAGTCCCTCTCCTATTCTCTGCAGCAGCAGCACAGAGTATCTGTAATTATGCACATAAATAAAAGCAGAACACCTAACTTACTAGGATCAGGAGCACTGTGACAGACTCACAGCTAGTATTTGAAGTTCAAGACTGAGAGAAAGGTGTCATATAAAATTAGAGAACCTGTCTTAGTTCATTACAGCATTACACTACAGACAAGACATCTTAATTTTTTTGAGACTGAATTTTCATCTGTTACTGTTAGCACCTTACTTATATTAGAAAGGCTGGGTCACACCATGGCACAGAGAAGACAATGCAAAACAGGGACTGAAGGTGCCTTGCAAATACTCCTTTTCCCAGAATGGAGAAGGAAAAAAAGGCTTCATCATATGGCAAACACATCCAGACAGTCTCCTCATATGCTCTTCCATCCTTAGAACATCCTACAACCTCTGTGGAGATCTAAGATTATAAATTTTCTTTGGATATTTGCATAAAATCCATCCAGCATTGTTTATATGCTAAGCCATGCCATAATGCTCCTCACACATTTCTCCACTGGGACTTCAATCCCTTCCCTATAACTAAGAGGCCAATCTTTCCTCCAGAGCTGCAATGGATATTGCTGTTTAGCCTCTCCGCACACGGAGGTCAAAGCCTTTGCTTTGCTCTTGCAGCGCCTTAGGCTGACTCAGTGCTCCATCTGCTGAGAGACTCAGCACTCTCAGGCAACACTGCCTGCAGCCAAACTCTGCCTGTCACACCCTGCACTTCACAGGTCACGGCAGGAGCCTTCCGAAACCCTGGCGAAAAGCATGTCCCTAAAGAGCAGCATGAATTTGGGTGTAAGAGTGAGTGTTGTCAGTCCTCCAAAGTCAGAATAGTAAGGAAAGAAGATCTCGGCCAGCTGCCCACTGTTGAAGCATCAGTGAAGAAACCCAGCACCACAGAGGATCCAGCTGCAAACATAAGGAAGTACTGACATGGAAGCTGCACTTGGTTTGTGTTGCTCAGCTGCAATGTGGAATGCCCAAAATGCAATTACTTGCAAAGAATTTAGACAAAAGGCAATTTTACAAAGCCTCAAGTCAAAGCTGAGGTACTTAGGCCTAGCAATGCATAGCAACAAAAGCCTAATCATTCCCACAGTTCTGGATTTAACTGACCTGGCTAAAGCTAGGCTTGTAGCAATACCAGGAAAAAAACTGGAATCCCTGATTTCCTGGGGTTAAGAGTAGACACAGCTACTTCTCACAAAAGCAGACCTAGCAGAAATTCAGTGTTCTGTGTTTTGTTTTTTAAGACGAAGAACATTTTTATCTATTATCCTTTGCAGCATCTATTCACATTTAAATGAATTCTTTACCACTTGTTTGTTTTTCCACTCCTTCAAGTTTTGTTCGACATTAAAAGTAATGGTCACATTAATTAAAACATGCAGTAACTGTCCAATCCTGGTACTGAAAAATTACCTGTTGCTTTTGTTAAGCAGAAGGCTAACATAATTAAACTGCCTGTTACTGCATTCATTAATTTAAAAGTGTAACAGTGAAATCAGTTCTGAAAGGAATTTTTTTCACACTGAACAAGATGTACAAAACACTTGCAAATACATTATTCTACAGACTCCTTTTCAAAAGTGCTTGGTAGGAGAGTCTGTAAACAGACTCATGGCTCCAGTTGAAAGAAATCCAGGTAAGTTCTATTTTCACCTATTTTACTTCCAAAGTTCCAGGGCAGAGAGGCACCCTGGTCTCCTCCATCCTCAGGAAGACACAGTCACTTATCTTTCCAACAACCCTCATCAGGCATCCATTTAAAGAGACCAAAGACTCGTGCAGACTTTGTCATTCCTTTCTAAGCAATACATAACTGAAAGCATTGTGTGCAGAGGAGCCCTGTGATGGGTTATTTAATCTCAGCTCTACACAAACCCAGAGCACTACAGAGGTGCAGTACCAGGACATCAAAACCTCAAGAGGAACAGGCTAAAGGGGTGATGCAGGGCCAATTAAAAACCCTTAGCATTTTAACATCAGTGTAGTTAGACACCATTAGATGACTGAAGTACAGTATCAACCTTGTCTTGTTCATTGGACAGCAGCTTCTAAGAAGACTGTCTTAATGCCTTTGGCATTCATTAATATTCATACAGAAAAATTCACAAAATATACTTTGCTGTCTTCACTCTTATAAATTATTATGCATTTAAAAAATTACCAACACAAAAGTTTGAAATTTAATTTATAAAAAAAGGTTCACAAAGGTTGTTTAAATGGCATGTCCATTTCAGAGCAGCCCAGAAGATTTGATATGAAAGGAGGGTGAGAACCAGGATCAGTCATGCACAGGTTCACACTGAAGTATGTGCATGGAGTGAACCTCTAGGGTCTTCTGAAAATCCATTTCAACTGACTGTTTACTCGAAACTCCAACATGGAGTTAAGCATTGACTGCACTGCTTGTCAGAAACAAACAGTTTAAGAAGAACATCAAACTGTGGCTTAGTTAGAAAAGTTTACACATATTCTGAGCAGTCTTCAGCTCTTCACCTGCGGCTACACTCTCCTCATGTGTCCATCAACAGTCATTAAGTGTAAAAATAATTGTCATTTGTAGCTTCAAGTTCTTTATAAAAAGATTTTCAGAGTCCTTTACAAAAATTTTTCATGGTTCTTCACTCTTCCACAGATGACATGACAAGACAATGAGGAGATACTCATGGCTCCATTTTTAATGTCCCCTTCCTATTTAAAGAGAAAAGAAAAATACATCAAACAATTCTTATCTTAGTAGTGTTTAAAGCAAATTCTATACGTAATATTGAATGAGTTGATAGAATAAAATGCAAGAAACTAACATGGTTTTACACATGCACCAACAAATGCAGAATACTTCATTTAAACTGTGCTTCAGTTCAAACTACCAGGAAGCACAGAAATCTCTTGCATAGAACTATAAATATCTGTAACACATTAAAAATACAAACACTCTGTTTAATATTTACAATTAATAAGCTTTAAAAATCAGAAGCTATTCTTATTAGTGAAAGGTAAAAACCACACACTCACCCCGAAAGCCTCCTCCACCGCCTCTTCCTCCTCTGAATCCTCCTCCTCCTCCACCTCTACCTCCTCTGAATCCTCCTCCTCTTCCTCCACCTCTGCCTCCTCCAAATCCTCCTAAACAAAAGAAAGAAATTACCCTTTGAGGAGCATATAAATTCTTAGTTATGAACAACAATTTATTTCACTGACAGTTTCTGAAACGAAAAGAACAACAAAAAACCAGAAACTGTCAATTGCTAGACAGTTACCAGGTCGATTACTAACAAGGTACCTTATTCTAGGGACCATCTGGAGCATTTTAGGTATTGCTTAATATCTGATATACCACTTTCAAAATACTAAAGAAACTTAACAATTAACTTCTTTCACAAGAGCAAAAAATGAATTACATATATTAACCAGTAATTCATTAAAACTATTAGTAATTATTATCTATTAATTACAACTCAACAGAACATTTAAACAAACAAACCACTCCATTTTGAAACACTTGTGCCTTGCTGCAAAGAGGCAGAGTATGGAAAATAGGCAAGAAATTGTGATGTAAGAAAAAATGAACCTCAGCTTTAATTGAAGAGTACATCACAGGTGATATTCAAAAAGTTTTCTGTCTTTGTTATAAATCAGTATTCTCTCCTCCCTATGCTCTGGAGCTGTTATTTAGACAGTCTCACCACTTGAAAGGTATCACTGCCTTTTCTATAAAGTCAAACAGAAACATTTTTATTTGCAACACAACTGTTGATACTCCAGTACTCCCCAGCAGCTTTAGAAAACAAAAGACAAGTACTCCACAGAACAAGTGACCAAAGCAACCCATGGCACCTCAGATAACTCCAACATTCTGCAGCTTTCATTCTTGTGATCTTACCTCTACCACCTCCTCTTCCTCCCCCACGTCCACCACCACGTCCTCCTCTACCACCTCCTCTGGGAGCACCTTTTTCTCCAGGGGGCCTTGGCAAAAATCTCTGAAGAGGCAGCAGCTTTGCTGGATCAATGTAAAACTGCAGAAAGAGAGTTCCATTAGGCTTTCCAAATACCAAGACTAAAATGCACATTAAATATCTCCCTTTACAAATATCCACAATTTGGTCTTATCCCATTATGTCAAACTGTCCTCTGCACAAAGCCAAATAAGGAAAGCACACAAGAAGTAAATCACAGAATTAAAAAGCTACTAAAATATAGGTGATATTTGTGTGATTTTCTTACATCTTTTCTCATGGGGCAGGGAGAAGGAATATTGTGGCAAACACAAAACTGAAAAGAACAAGGAATTTAATTCCTACGTTTATGAAGGACAATTAGCTTTTAAAGTTATTAAAAACTTAATAAAGCTTTGATTATCTGCTGACAAATTAGACTTAGCTAACTGATGACATGCAGTAAAATTCTGTTACTGAGACTGACTTACCTTTTGCATTTTTTTAAATGAAGAGCTTTTCATGTTCTCAGACAGTTTCACTGAAAAATACTGTTGGTTTCTTTAAGGAGCATTGCAGTAATAAAACACTAAAAACTGTGAATTTGATCAGTATATGGAAGGTACATTCAGACATTTTCTAAATTAGTATTTTATCAATTCAGCCAAATTTCATAGCAATTGCAAAAAAAAAAGTGATTTAAACCTGGACACTTTACATTTAATTTGGGAGAGGAAAATGCATGTAGCTAGTGACTGGTGCTCAACAAACCAACATAGGCTGAGCCTTAACTGACATGTTACAGGGTTATTCCCCCAGCTATCCTGTTTTTGTCACGGATTCTGTCCATCTGGCAGTGACAACAGAATGCACCCAGTGTCTCTGTGTCAGGCTGGCTTTGCCAGAGATGTCCTGGCACATCCCACTTTTATGAGCAGGTTAAATAAATCAACTGGACAGTGAACAACAGGACATCTTAGTATAAACTCACTTTATAATTAAATAATGAGCTGGAGCATGACCAAGGTCCCCTAATGCACAAAAAAACCCCAAGGCCCTTGATCCAACTCTTTATGGCTTAGTGACCAAGCAGAAAATTAGGTCAGTTAGCCAGAAAAAGTAACAACTTGAACCACCATGGATCAAAAAGACATCATCAGTCCTGGTACAGAGTGAAAACCTCTGACTGACCTCAAGTACTCTCATATCAAAAAAGCTCTAAGACAGGCACTTACTGTGAATGAAGCACCTGTTGACACCAATAGTTGCAGCAAGACTCACATATAACTGGTAGCCAAACCCTTCAGGGTTTTAAAATCCTAAGAGAAATCCCATTTAACATCCAATCTATTTTTAAAAAACAAATACTGTAAGTCACATTTTTTTGAAGGATACAAAGTCTCTCAGCTGTCCAAATATTTCATCCACTTTGCCAATCTGCTCCTTATTATCCAGGTACACTGGGGCATTGAAATAAGGCACCTTGTTTTCTTCTGTTTTACATTTACAAACTATGTCATCTTCACAGGGATGCATGAACTCTCCCAATACTGAGATAAAGAACAAACAAGCTAAGAGCTGGAGCAGACAACCTAAATTAAATAAATAAAGTTTCTCTATGTAACTTACAAACTACCCTTTCTGGAGGGCCCTGGTCATATCCTCCTCTGTTGAAGCCTCCTCTTCCACCTCCCCGTCCAAAGCCACCTCGTCCACCACGGTTAAAGCCACCTCTGTCACCGCCACCTCCTCCACGGTTGAAGCCACCTCCTCTTCCTCCTCCACCTCCTCTCCCACGAAAAGACATCCTCTACTGTTTCCTACGTTGTGAACAAAAAAATCAGCTGTTTAAGATATAAAAGACATGTCACATTTGATTTGCTGTACAAATTACAGTCTCCTGTCAGCCTAGTTTGTTAATTTAATGGTTCATCCTTTTCAATCCCCCCCCACACTAAAAATATGTTGGCCCATGAAAAATCAAGTTTACACCTAAGATGTCATCCACTGCAACATCCAAATGCAAAAAGTGACTAGCAGTGATCAGCACTTTTTGCACTCATCTGCATAAAGGCTGATGGCAGTCCCCAGCCCCACAAGAGGCACAAAGTGAGAACATCACAGAATGGTTTGGCTTGGAAGGGATCCCAAAGGTCACCTAATTCTGACCCCCTGCTATGTGCAAGGACACCTTCCACAGATTGCTCAGGGCCCCATCCAACCTGGCCCCTGGGATGGGGCATCCACAGCTTCTCTGGGCAATCTGTTACAGTGCCTCACCACTCTTACAGTAAAGAACTTCTTCTTAATATCCTATCTCAACCTACCCTCTTTCAGCTTAAAACTCTTGTCTTAGTCTATCCCTACGTGCCCTTGTAAAAAGTCCCTCCTGAGCTCTGCTTAGCCTCCTTCAGGCACCGGAAGGCTGCTGTAAAATCTTCCCAGAGCCTTCTCTTCTCCAGGCTGAACAATCCCCACTCTCAGCCTGGTTGCAGAGGAGAGATGCTCCAGCCCTGTGATCACCTTCGTGGCCTTCTCTGGATCTGCTCCAAAAACTCCACGTCTTTTCTGTGCTGAGAACCGCAGAGCTGATGCAGCACTGCAGGTGGGGTCTCACCAGAGCAGAGCAGAGGGGCAGAATCCCCTTCCTCACCCTGCTGCCCACGCTGCTTTGGATGCAGCCCAGGACAGGTTTGGCTCTCTGGGCTGCGACTGCACGTGGCTGGGTCATGTCCATCCTGTCACCCACCAGCACCCCCAAGTCCTTCTCGGCAGGGCTGGTCTCCCTCTGTCCGTGCCCCCAGCCTATGTTGGTACCGGGGGTCGCCCCGACGCTCCCGCTCGGCCCCCTTAAACCAAAGGTGCTTCCCTCAGGAGGCCGCACTGCTCGGGCTCGGCCGCACTGGGCGCTCCCGCAGCGCCTCACAGGGCGCTCGGCACGCGGCCTGCAAGCAGGGCGCGGGGATCTCGGCTGCCGGGGCCATTCCCCGCGGGATGACGGACAGACGGACGGACGGACGGACGGGGGGGCCATGGCAGGGGCTCCCTCCCCCCCGCGCGGGACGTACCTGCACGTGCGCGCCCGGAAACACCCGCGCTGCCGCAAACGGGGCTGCCTGCCGTAAATGAAAGGGCACCCGCCGGCCGACACTGTCGCAAAGGGCCATAGATGCCGGCTGATGCCCGCGCTGCTGTGGGATGGGTGTGACGGCGGCCGGCGGCTCTCCATACAAACACCGCGTGTAACAACACCCATCTTTCACCATAACCTGGCCGGCGTGAGCGCTGCCGTCGGGAGAGCCGGTGTGATGCATCGATCGCACTCCTCTGCCCAAAGAAAATAAAAGTGTAACCCCAACAAGCGCTTCCTTTTAATCGTTTACTTCAAGGGCTTTATTTTTGATATCTCGCCATACACTTACGATAAAAACAGTTAAGGCAGGATCTTTTGAAGAGATCAGATTTATCAGTTAATAGTTGAGGCTCCTGTACTTTATTTCTAAACACACTTCAAAATATTATTCTAATGGTTAAAAATTAAACACAAATCCAACAGCTGACATTCAAAAGAATCCCAGCCAGAGGAATTTGTCTAGGAAGGGAGATAAAATTTCATCATGCAAATGATCCCAGTTTGCTTGGTTTTCTTGTGTCTCCTTTGTCTTTGTGGATCAGAGGTAAGATATGTTTTATTGTGTTAGCAGTAGTTTTTTTAAAACGTTTAATAAAAAGTTTATCGTTATAAAAGCAAAACTAATTGATTTTTTTAAAAAAGTTTTCTTTCACAGTATTTGTGTTTCATACATTTGTTTTAGCCCAGCCTGAATATTTGAACTTTGCTATTTCTCTTTAATGCTTTGATTCTACCTGAGGCTTATGTTAACAGGTTTCTGAAAATATTTTAATCACGATCCTATCCTAAACCAAATTTGCAAGCACGGCTGACCACAGAAAGGTGCTGCAATTTTCCCCACCTCCCTTTTTTTGAGAAATGGGATTGCAGTCTTGTAATAGGGCAGCATGGGATGATCCTACTGCCAGAAGGTTTCCTGCGGATTGTCTGCGGGCAGACGTGTCCCGGGAAGCCAATCTGGGCTGGGCATTCAGCACAACCCAAGACTTTCAGAGAAAGTCTGAGATAAAAATCAGCACCTGTTGTTCCCGTTGAGGAGGAACACCTAGCACAGTATGGGAGTTGTGCCAAGCCGGATCTGGCTCACAGTTTGGATTCTACTGACTCGAGAATAACAGGAAGAATTTAATAAGATTATACAACCATGAAAAGGAGACTGATTAAATTCTGCCCAAACTACATCCTCACTGACTTTACTGCGGGCAGGATTTCTTCATCAGAACTTTAAACTTCAGCTCTATTGATCCAGTTGACACAGTCAAAACTGATAAACCACATTTGAGGACTAATTTTTTTCTCCCATTTTTACACAGAGTCCATCCATATATTTTTTACATGTTCCAAGAGTCATCCTACCCACAGATCTTAGTAAGCAAAAACACTCAGCCAGCACTGAAGTCACCAGAGAGCTGCACAAACACAGGTGCAGAGCCACTCACCCAGAGGCCATCAGAGGGAAGGAGGGTCAGAATCTGTATCTGCAGCCCAGTGATGGCCAGCAACCATCCTGCAGACCCACTGCTGTGCAAGACACAGGAAAAATGCTGATAAGGATGAGCACTTGATTTTTAAATTGCTTTCAGATACTTTTTAAGATACTTGAGGTACTTGTTACTTGAGCAATCACATGGACTCTGTGAAACAATCATTAATTATAGATTCATTTGCTAGTAAGTAGTTCAATAATATTTGCAGGTGATATTTAAATCCAAAGTCAACCAGGCCAATAAAACAAATCTTAGAAAAAAAACCAATTTGTTTTTTTTTTTCTTTTCCTGATGCTTAAATTCCTTTATGTTTTAATCTGATTTTAATAGTTCCACTGCTGGGATGTGTTATAAACCAATGCCTTTAAAAATGTTTATAATCTGCTGTGCACTTCTGCTGATGTTTGAAAAGTAAAGAGTATAAAGTTTGTGGGAGATCAGTAAGAGTGAAGATCACACCAGGTAAATGATGCAAAAAGAAAAAAAGAATTCAGAAAAACTGAGAAAGATGAGGTGGCCGAAGACAAAGGGATAAGCACTATAAATGGTATTTAAGAACTTTTGATTAGATAGGAAAAGGCTTATAAGTGGACACTTTGCTGAGGTCAGTGAAGGGATCTGCAAAACTCTTGGAGCAGTCCCTAATCTTGCCTTTAATTAATTTATTTATTATGTGCCTTGCAGAATGCAGCATCTAATGCTGAAGAAAACCACTTTCAACGGGTTAAGCCTGCCCAGCTAGCTGAGCAAGACAGCTACCTCATAGAAGAATGCTTAGGCAACCAATACACCCACAAGTCCTGTAAAAAAGTTTTTTGTCACCCATGGGAACGATGTGTGGAGGGAAAATGCCTTTGCAAGCTTCCCTACCAGTGCCCAAAGAATGGCTCTGCAGTTTGTTCTACCAGTGGAAAGAGCTTCCGTACTTACTGTCAGCTAAAGAGCTATGAGTGCCAGCAACCCAAAGCAAAGTTTCTGCACAAGGGAATGTGCATGCCTGAAGGTATTAACACCTCCTTTCCCAAAATTTATCCATCAGGGATGGCTGAGGAGATGCTTACACTCTTTACAGCTCAGAAAGTCTGTTCATTTTCTTGCACCAGTAACAACATGGAACAGAAAATGAAAAGTCCCTGAAAATGGGCAGCATCTGTTGATTTTCATAATAAAGTGATCTACAGGCCCAGGCCACCCTGCTGTTGGTTTTGCTACACAGACTTCTGCAGGCATTCTGTGGCACGGGTCCTAGAAGTAGGATTTGGCCCTCTCACTTCAAGAGGTTGGTTGGTTGGTTATCAAAAATCCCCTAAAGAAGGTCATCATACTAAAATGCAACCTGTTCTTGGTAGATCTTCAAGTACTCATGGATCCATTGCCCTTATTTGTCCTTAAACTGGCACATTCTGAGAAATTAGCAGGCTCAAAGACACAAAGTCAATCCTCAGAAAACTGAGGAATAATACCTGAAGCTTCTGATTCCCAATCTACTGTTCTTTCCATATGAACTTTGGCTCTAAATACAAAATTACAAAATCCTGATGTGATTTTGTGCTGTCTTTCCACTAGATACATCTATATAATATGATTTTGTTTGGGGATTTTTTTAATTTCTCTCTTTTTTATCTTTAGAAACATTTTCAGTCTCTCTGGGTCATGGAGATTCAAGTTTGCTTCGAGTAAAACCTGTGAATCATAAGGATGACAGTTTTGTATGTGCCAGTGAGTGGACTATGAATGAAGCAAATGTGGCTTGCAGGCACCTTGGCTTTGAATTGTAAGTTTGGGGAATTTATCTCTGGATAACTGCAGGGGATCTGAAAAAGCAGTGCTGCTTACAGAAGTGTCCATCACAGCCAACAGCTAAGACAGAAAAATCATGAACGATGTATTGGCTACAATATTCTGATAAAACTTCTTAAACTCACACCTGAGAGTGAAAGCCAAAACACAGATTTCTGTGTTCTGTTACAGGCTACAGCTATACAAACCATAACTGTTTTACTTTAAAATGAAGACCAATGTGGAGGTGTTCTCTCAGGCCTGTTAGGGAAAGTGCATGGATGGACCATCCCCAAGTAGCTCTGAGCAATGATCTGTGTGCAGAGAAAGGTATCTCAGGACAGCTGACAACAGGGTACAGCTCTGTTTTGCCACTCGTGTTAGCTAGACTAACAGGGAGCACAGCCTGGCATTTTTTCCTTCACCCCTTGCCCCTGCTACCACTGCTGGCTCTGGCCCCAGGGAAGGCTGGAGCCACACAGAGCTTGTTCTTCTTCCTGTGACCACACTGATGACCTGAGTTGCGTATTCAGCTCCTCATCAAGTTACCTCTGTATCCTGTACACAGTAATTTTATACCTGTACAACTAATTTAACTTAGGTAGCATTGCCTCCCCAAACTTACCAAAAAAACCTTAAAAAACTCCCCAAAAACCTAAAACTGCTATTGCAGTGCCTCTCTAGGTGAGAAGCAAGTGTTTGCTAGTCCTGATCAGTGTATCTTCAGAGAGCAGAGAAGGGTTTGCCCTGAGACAAAGCATTCAGCCCTGGAGTCTCATTGAAAGCTTCTCTAGATATTTATTTACTCAATCCATATTTCTTTAAGGCAGGGGATACATAAACTGTTAGGACCATACTGCTCAGGTAAAACCAAGAAAGATAAAATTTATCAATCCCAGCCTTGCAGTGCCCTGATCTTTCTCAATATTCACTGGTTTTGATGGCACCAAGGATAGCTGACCCCACGCAGGATGGCTCCCAAGTTATGGCTCACCCATGTCCACACAGAGATAGAGGGCTGAGCTTACAAGTTTTGCTACATAAGGAGACTTTTCTATCCATCATGATACACGGTGACTTTCATAGACCTACATATGGATTTGGGGACAGTTCTATGTAGCAGCCTGCAAAAATTAGCACTTTCCTTTTTCTTCCAAAGTGAACATCTCCTGTTTATCCCTAGGCAACCCCATGGGAAGTCTGCTCTTTTTCTTAGCCATGACCAAAATTCTTTGACACTGAGGAAAATCATATAAATTCTAAACAATTAAAGCAGTGGACAATCCATTGTGAAATTATATAATTTGTTATTATTATTATTTTCACAGAGGTGCTGAATATTACCAAGCCACTTCCAGCATCACAGAATCTACCTTAAATTCATTAAACTGTCTGCAGATAAGTTGCAGGGGTCTAGAGACAAGCCTTGCTGAATGTCACATAGAGATGAAATCAAGAGATAGTAATGAGGGACTGGTTAGCCTGCAATGCCATGAAAATCTCAGAGGTTAGTAGTTCTTTTTAGTTTAATATCTCTTTGATGTTTTTACATTTTAAGTTTATTTTAAATAATGAGGACACAGTTTGCTGAACTCTCAGCCACAGAAAACCTGCACTGAAACCTTTTGGCTATTTTAAGTCATCATTTTTCAGACTTTAAGACAATTGAGTCAAGATAGTATTTTGAGTTTTCAAGTCTGAAAAATCACTGTTGCTCCTGAAGTATTTTTACAGATCTTTCCCCAAAGGAAACTTATTTCATCCATGGTTCTGTTTATTCCACCATCCCTTCCAAGGGTACCAAGGTGTATGTATCCCACAAATCTTACCTCTTCTGGCTTAACTGGTGAGGAGACAGGTGACAATGTGGTGCTCAGTGTTTGAGGGACATGAATTAGCATACCACTAGCACCGCAGCCAGACAAGCATGACTCAGGTGCAAAGAAACTGCTGGTGTCTCCTGCGGGGGTTTCAGGATGCCTCAGTTTCTCACTGTAAAAGGGGAATCAAAGCCTTGTTTAGAATTCTGACAGCTTTTCATTCTCTGTAGGGAGCTTTCTTTGGTGCTGGGTGAGCATCAGGTTGAGATGCAGCTGGCTAGAAGTGCTATGAATCATCTCAGTTTTTTCTTACAAAAGTAGTTATTCACTAGTTCTTTCTAGAGGGGGAACCTCCATCATCCTAATCCCTTGAATCATTTACAGTGGGTTTGAACTAATCATTTCTGGTTTAATCCTCACCAGTCCTTTCATTAGAAGAAATTAAATTCCCTTTTTCCAGGCTACTGGAATTTGGAGGAAGAAAATGAGTGGTCATGCTGAAACCCTGATGAAAAGGCAACCAAAACAATAAAAAAAGATTCCTATTTACCTGATTGGGCCCCAGCATACCTACTGCTGACAAAGTAGGCCAAATTGCTGACAGAATCAAATATGCAGGCAGAGTATTTCCCTGGGCAATTATGAACCTACAGTCAATTCCACACTAACTTCGTCTTGCTACACAGCTTGTTCAGATGAGGAGTTTCACTGTGTCAACCAGAAGTGCATTTCTCTGAAAA
>VZUA01032993.1:0-13635 GCA_013401035.1 Horornis vulcanius | reverse complement strand
CAAGCAGGGAGATTAAAAAAGAAATGTCAGAAGATAAACTACAGCCAAATTAACAAAAAAAAGTTGGTTTTTAAAGTGATGGTAGTGACATAGGAAAAAAACACCTAGGAAAGGCACTCCAGCAAAACTTAGATAAGCAAGCTGGCAACAGAAGAGTGAGCCCAGCCTAAGAGACTGAATCCAATTTTTGCCCAGCAGCGAACTAAGTTAGATTGCAAGTACAATTTAATATTTATTTCCTCATTGTACCTGTGTTAGTAGTCCAAAGATCCACTGTAATAAAATACATAACAAAACAGTATTCAGAAATTTCTTCTATTTTCTGGTTTTGGCTGTGAAATTTTATAGTTTGAATCATTTATTCCAAGACACAGCAGCTCTGTACACAATCAGCTGGGGGAGTGCCCAAGGTGCAACAAACCAGAGTTGGGTCAAGCAAAACCTAAAAAACATTACAATGTAAAGATTTTTTTTGTCTCATTTATAGCATGAGCTGAAACTAGAACAAAAATGGAAGAAAGCGAAAGAACTGCACAGTTGGAATCCAGTTTGGATTTTCTTCAACCTCATCAGTAGCAAACAATGACTGTCAAAGCTGCTTCTGTGCTGCAGGTTCCTGGTCTCATCGCTCTGTTACATTACCTTTTACTGTTCTAAAGCAAGTTCTTACTACCTCCTGAGACAATTTCTTAACCAAAATCTTGCCTCAAAATGGTTCAGGTTGAGGTTTTTTCCAGTGCACCAGAGGTATTTCTACTTAATCTCATTCAAAGGGTTCACATTTTCCAGTCTCTGCTGAAACTCGCAGTGGCAGATAATTATTTGGGGGATTTTTAATTTTAAGCTGATTTTTAATCCCTGAATATCACGATATGGAACTTGGAGTTCTAGAAAAATGTGTGAAAGTGTTCATCAAGGCTAAACAATTCCTCCCTACTGGAAAGGTGAACTAGAGTTTGGTTTTCCATTTTATAACATATAGGGGGTTTATGCCAAGAATAATATTTGCAGTGATTCTTACAGGAAGAAGATTTGGGAGTACTCTTGCAAACGCACAAGAACAAGAGATTTAAATTTAAATACAGACTCAGAATCCACATCTACCTGCTCAGTCTACAAATCGTGTACCCAGCATATTCTGATTCTTTCCTATTTAAAATACTCCTGTAATTAAAGCTATGGATCATCACTTCCACGTGCTTCTAGGCAGTTAAGACGACAGACTCTGTTTCAGTGCTGAGATGCTGGGGCAGGGAATGTAGAGAATGCAAACATGAGCAAAATACTTGGAAGTTCTGGGCACTTGGTAAAGAAAACTACATCAATTCACACACCTCAGACTAAGCTATTTACAAAGTAGCCTGATGAGTTTATATTGGGAGACAAGCTTAAAAAAACCCAAGCATACAAGCCCAAAAGAACATCAAAATGACCCAAGTATACCTGAATTTTTAATATTAAAAGCTCAGAAAATAATTGCTGTCATTAATTCTTTTAAAAACCATAAGACAACCTTTGCTTATAAATATGAGAATAAATAATTTGAAACGGCTAAAAGCCTTTTAAGGCTGCTTCTTTCAAAATGCACTGTATCAAGAAGATGTAAAATTCCTATAAAATGCTGGAACACAGCATTAGAGGAGCTGCTTTTCTGAGAGGTTGTAAAAATACCTTTTAATCTAAATGCCTCACTGAGCACATCAGTCAACTAAACAGCATCAAAAGGATGGGGTGACCCAAAACAAAGGACATGTTTGGGCTATTGTTTCAGGGGCTCAAGATAAAGGGCCACTTACTTCCCTTACTTAGCTGATTACTCCAATTTTCCTTAAACCTTCTTCTTCTTCAGTGCAGCATCAGGCTTTTATAAATGCCACACCTTTAATGAAACCTTCGTTCTTGCTGCTGTTGTGCTTGCTGACTTACTTACATTGCTTTTGCACAGGTTGGGTCGATACATTCAACGGCCTAAACTAAGAATTTTTCTGCCTCACTCTAGAGCAAAAAATAGGCTAAAGGACACCTCCAGGAGAACCACTAGGATGAAGGCATTTAACACTAAACTACGCCAAAAAGGCAGGTATGAGATCAAATCTAATGAGTGATGATGCCAAAGCAGTAGAAGGAAGTGCTTAATTTTGGGCCTTTGCGATTCAGTTTATCACTGTGCAGAAACAGATCATGTTTGCACATCATTTTTTTATATTGAGCATTTAATTATCAGGTGTGTGTTCACAAATAGAACCATCTTTTGGAGGAATGAATGGCATCCTGAAAGACAGAACTGCAGTTCATAATTTTCTTGATAAATTGGATGAAGCTCTACATTAAAAAGAAAAAGAATAAAAAACCACAAACTGAAGAGATTCTTCCTGAGCACCAAGGTACTCCAGAGCTGTGTCACTCTAGGGATTACTGTATCCAAATCCTATGACTTTAAGCTGAGAGTCCAGATCGACTCCTGTGTCCAATTCTGAGGAACATGAGACTGGAATCTCGACTGCAGCAAAAGCAAAGCTGGAAGAAGATGACCTACAATCAAAATATGAAAATTTGAGTACAGAACAGGTAGAGTGTGTGTGGAATTGGAGGGAGAATAAAGGAAACTTCAGACTACCTTCCTCATAGGGTATCAAGAAAATTCTTAATTTAGGTAGACCATTTTATAAGAGAGCAGTTTAACCACTATTAGTGAAGACTCGGTTTGGATGTTAGTTAAAGATCTACAAAGCTCTCCTCAAATCTTCTATTAAATATAATATACTGAAGTGTTTAAACCTGGAGAGGTGAAGTTGTTCTCCTTGTTGAACCCTTCGGAACAGACTGACAAAAACATCCACCAAAATTTTCCTTGGAATACGTATCCTTCCTCAGAGAACAAGGAAGACAGATGAGATGAGGTTCAGCACTACATTTCTAATACTCTACATTATTTATCAGATGGAATCTATTACGTTGCATGCATGTGTTGATTCAATGGCCTATACAGACATTCTTCTGCAGTCAGACAGTGGTGATTGCTGCCCTCGGTTTCATTTGCCCTCCAAACGATTTGCAGACTGTTGCTAAACCTTACAAAAGAGAAGGATCAGCAGTCTGAATGACTAGAGCTGGGAATGCTCTGTGTAAAGAGGTCAATGGGACAGATACCCAAAGCTTTCAGAGAACCTCACCGAGCTCTACAATTACCACTGGCAAAAGGAAGAGCCCCATCCCTATATCCCTAAACTTCTATGGCTGAATTTGGCATCTTGGATTCCCTAGCCATGTTTAATTGAGCTATTTAACATGTGATTTTGGGAGACAAAGTGATTTATTTTAAGGCTTGATTGTGTCTTGTGTGTATCACAAGGACAACAAAACAAGGAAGTTTGGCTGCATTAAGTAAACAAACAGTAAAATCAGATTTTAAAGCCTCAGTTGTCTCAGAAGAGAACAGACTCAGAATGATGGAGTCCAAACCACACTTCTCTAAAAGTCTCAAGGCACAGGGGAAACCAGAAAGTGTACAGCAAAAAACAAAAACCTGTCCAACCAAGAATTTTAACAGCTGAGCTATTTATAGGATCACAACCCTGCAGCTGGATGATTAATGGAGATTGACTGTACCTGGTGAGCTGCAGAGCCTCACAGGAGCAAAGGAGCCATGAGGAGGTCACAGCAGCTGCTTAGTGCAGGTCCAGAGGGGCTGCAGCACTCCCCCTGCTCCAGCCAGGCTGTGACCCCTGAAAACTGTGCTTTCCCCTCCTGAGTGTACCACATCCATGTCAAGAACTCGGTGTTAGCCCTTCTTCAGCCCCTGGCTGCTCCAGCACCTGCTCCTGCACAGCGCTTGGAGGCACTGCCTGATGTGGGGGGTCTGGCCCTGAGCACAGAGCGCAGCCAGGTTTTCTCCATGAAACCTGTTGAAGCTCACACTTCACAGCTGGACAGTGGCACTCAGAGGCTTGCCAGTCAAGTGTTTTACAGTCTCTGAGTATGGAAGGAAAGTCTCATTTGGTCAGCTCCCGTTTCATTCTACCCTGGCTATTCCAGGAAGTTTTCTAACGTGAATGAAGCACTAGCTTCACGCAGAGCTTTGTTTGGCTGCTCTCTGGGCAGTGGATTTGTCTCCTCATGGAGGCAGAGGGGCAGCCCAAAAGCAGCCCTGAGTCCTTTGCCACTATTAAGGGATTTTCCCTGGGTTCTGCTGCAGGGTGTGGCTCCTTCAATGACACGTGTTCCATCTGAGCACAGGCAGAGCAGAACAGAACAGCTGGTGGCGTTCACTGTACTGCACACACAGCTTCTCCTTACCCTACACAGCTGTTCAGCCACCCTTGGCATCTTCACTTTCTAGTAAAAACACAGTGCAAACACTCAAAGCAAACATCTTTTTTCTTCTGGTTGCTACCACCCAGCCATGGTACAAGGGACGTGTCTGTATTTACCACTGCAAGCATTCTTTGAATACTGAAACGAGAATCGTACATCTGTATCCACAGAAGCAGAACAGGCAGACACCATCTGAATAAACCTCAGGGAATTGTGCTAACATGGGATGAGCACTGTTTAAACCACAGAGCTGCAAGCTGAGTTATGGATAACCCCTGAAACTCCCACCTGCCAATAAGAGCACTGAGTTCAGGCTGCAGCCCAAGCAACGCACTTAATTAAACCATCTTCCCTCCACTGAAATCCATTGGGCTTGCTTTTCTTTTTCCCATCTATATAGAATTTCCATTTGCTTCCCACTCTGCTAACTTCAAAATGCCTCTGTACTTCAGCAAAGCTTAGTGAGTTTCTCACTGTGAATTAGACACAAAGACAAAACTCAGGCCAAATTTTTCCCATTAACCACAGCCACAGAGATATTAATAACTGAAATGAAGAAATTAATGGTGACAAGCATCTTTTAAAATAGATGAAGCATCACTATTTCTACTTCTTAGCAGCAGCTGATCCTCCAATACTAGCTAATCCTTTAACAACCTAACCTTATTAAAAAGTCCATATTAAAAAGATTTCTCCCAAATAGGAATTTGTTTCATTTTAAGGAAGATGGAGTTATTCCAACCCCAAAGAAGTTCTCACTTATGTTAGGTTCTCTGACAAAATGCATGAAAACCAGACAGGGGCCTCTAAGCAAACTCAGTAGGAAAACTGGGCAATTACTTATTGAGTTTGCACATTGTATTTATTGCTATATACAAAAATATAGAAGAAATATAGGAAGAGATGCTGATTTCTGTCTCCTTACAGATCAATAAAAATGGAACTTGAAATTATTTCCCTTGAAAACTTTGAAACCTGAGGCAAGTGCAATCTTCCATCTAGAAATCATTATTAAATGATTTTGATATTATATGCTATGTGTGATAATATTGATATACTATCAATATTATTACAGATCCTGTAAATTATAATCAATACAATTCAAAGATATTTCTAAGCCTGGAAAGTCAAACAGCAAACAATACCTCATGTGAGAATCAAAGCTACATACATCATTTCTACCTTCTTTCATAAATATGATATATATTTTCAGTTTCCAGAATTCCCTGCATGGAGTAGCTGAAAATACCAGTTTATGAATCATCCTTCTGGATTCTAATCTTTTTAACAACAAACATTTCATCCCACTGAACGTGTTCATTAAGTAAAGTACTACTGAGCATTAATAAAACAGCAGAATCTAATTTATAAACGATAAAACAGTCTTTACAGCTGTGGGAAGCACTTCTCAGAGTCACATTCTACATCTCAGTGGACAAAAAAATACCAAGGCAAAGAAACACAAAACCCAAAATATGAATGGACCACTTTTGATATTCGCTTGGGATGAAAGGTTCAGGTGTCCTAGGCTCTAGTTCAAACAACTGATGCTCATTTTTAACTGCAGGGATGTGGGAAGGCAAGCTGAAGTGCAGCTACAGGAGCCCTGACTCCTTGAACACGCGTGGAATACAAAACATGGTGTGTTGTCCTCCTGTCAACACCCACAAACATTTGTGCTGACTTAAACGTGGTCTGCATTCTGCTGTGCATGTAACATCTCCCTCTGAGCCAGGAAAGAAGACTCCAAAAAGGTGTAGGTCAGGGGAAGCTCTCTCACCTGGAAAGATCCTGCATGGTCTTCCTCTTTGTCACCTTCCTTTCCCTCCTTGAGGGCGATCAGCGTGAACCCTCGGAAGTAGGCGGGAGTGGCAGCAGAAAGCGTCACTGGGATGGGATGAGGAAGGAAACAACAAAAACACAGCAACATTAATTGGGAAATCAGCCACCTGCACATCATTTCACAGCTTGAGAGGTGTGTGTTCTAAGCTGGCATTAACTGGAGTTAGAGCACTGACAACAGGGAGCCAAGCCAGCCAGAATACAAAATGTTCAGTACAAGTTTCCACATAAACTGAGAAACACTGGCATGAAATACCTCAGCTTTTTTCTTTTCCCCCCCCTTTTTTTTTTTTTTAGAGCAGAGTTGTAATCTGCTCATATCTACAGGAGGGTTGTTTCGGTGGTGGTTTGGGGGTGGGGACACATGTGCAAGGGGTTTTTTGTTTGTTTTTTAGGGAGTGAGGAGGTGTTAAATGCAAAGGAGCATCCCTAAATATTTGACTTAGTTTTTTTGTTTCTAGACAAAGCACTTTAGTGCACAGAAAGTCTCTCTGTAATGCCAGATGACCACATTGCCTACTCCAGCTCCTGGAAATGGGGGATCTCAAAATATCCTTCCTCCACTTCATCCTCAGGGCAAAACAGGACACAACATACGACTCCTGGCTGAAGCTGGCCCCTAAAGGCTGTGCTGCCAGCTCTGACTGCCAAACCAATCCCCTCTTCACACACCTGTCCTGACCTGGAGCCACCAGCAGAGCACAGGCAATGCAATGCTGACTAATCTGATTTTACCTCGCTCAGCAGCAGGATTAAACCCCTGATTTGATGCCAGTGCTGTCTGTTCACCATCAGCAGCACCCAAGCACCACCCAGCAACACCTGAGTTCACAGAATTTCGGGGTATTCTGGGTGGGAAGGGACCCACAGGGTCCACCATCAAGTCCAGCTCTTAAGTGAACGGCCGCTACAGGGATTGAACAGGGATTGAATTTTTAGCACCAGGCTCTAACCAGCTGAGATAATCTCAGAGTCATCAGCTGAGGCTCTTTTGAACCCTCTCAGAAAGAGAGAATGGGGTAGAACTTTTGAAATTACCAAACTCTCTTCAACAACATGCAGCAATCACTTCCTGAAATGGGTAAATTTTAGGGGAAAATAATTATTCTAGAATTAAACTAAAAGAGACATAAAATTGAACTCCTAATGTTTCAAGTAGCTTTTACTTTAAGCATAATGCAGAGTCTCTCGTACTGCTTTATTGCCACACCCTTCAACCCTGACAGGCACAATAAAAACTGAAGACCACCCACAATTTTCAGAGCAAACTGCAACTACCAAGGCTGCTCCATAGAAGAGTATCCACAAGAGACCAAGGCCACCAGGGATTTCAATCCCATTGCTAAAAACTACAGATTGCCCTTAAAAGACAGGGATTTCAAAACATGCTATTTTCAAAACAGACTATTTGAAAATTTCTAGCATTATGCAGCTGTATTTGGGTCTAAAACTCAGTGTTTGTGCAAACAGTTAACTTTTCTGAACGTATGTTAAAAAAAAAAAAAAAAGAAAGAAAGGACTGGAAAGATTTATTTCAACTTTCAAACTTTTGTGTAAGTGCCACACTTTGACCTATAAACCTGCAAACACCTGTACAAATCTGGGGTAGTGATTGGCACAGTAGCAAGACTCCCAGCTCTCAAGATTTTGAACATAGTTTTCATTCTGCGGAAGCTTCTGCTGAGGTCAAATGTCGTGATTTTGGGGGAGAAAGAAAATTTCACATATTATATTCTAAAATGGGATAGCAGCACAATGCCATTAAAACTTCTGCTTGCTTTACAAAGTATTGCTCCAATTCATTAATTCATTTTCTGCCCAATAATTAGCATGATTAGGTCAATTTTGCAAACTTCTGTAGCTGTGGCTAAATGAAAACCCACAGGCAGCCTCTCAGTTGCAATAGCTGAGAACAGCACACTGCTGAACTCCACAGAGGTGAACACATTACTCCTGCTTGAACAGGGATTCTTAGAAATTAACTGCCACAGAGGTCTTTTACATGAAACAACTTTTTCCATATCACATGCAATTAAAGACTCTGAATCACTGTGAGTAAAAGGTTACACCAGAAACACTTAAATACATGTGCAAGCAAACAGAGGATCCAGCTGTGAATTGACTCAACAGTTTTCCCTCACAAAGTTACACATCAAACCGAACAGGTTTCTAATGCCTGAACGCCAGAGCTATAAAACAGAGAAGATCTGAAATGCTACAGAAACATCAGACAAAAAAAAANACAAAAAAAAAAAGAAAAAAGAAAAAAGAAAAAAAAAAGGTGAAAGGACGGTGATTCCAAAGCCTGACTCATAGTTTTTGAATGCCTGGGGTTAGCAATCCCCCTGCTGTGGCTGCAGCAGTTTTAACCCCGAATAAATCAATCCACGCTCCCTCGGAGAGGAGCGATGCCACTCACCCAGCAGCCTCATCCCGGCAGCTGTGCTCACAGCTGGGCTGGGGAACACATCCAGCCCCAAAGCCAAACAAACCGAGCCTGGCCAGAGCCTTCTGCTGGCTCCATCCATCCATGCATCCATCCATGCATCCATCCATCCCTGCCAGCACTGGGGACACAGGGACACGTCCAGCCCCAAAGCCAAATAAACCGAGCCCGGCCGGAGCATCCCGCTGGCTCCATCCATCCATCCATCCATCCATCCATCCATCCATCCATCCATCCATCCATCCATCCATCCATCCCTCCCTGCCAGCACCGGGGCATGGCAGGGCCCGTGGGGCAGGGACCAGCCCCAGCACGGCGGGGGCTGCGCTGTGGGATTTGCACATCCAGGGATGTTGTGCTTTGGTAGCCAAGAGCTGGGCCGGGACACCGGGGAACACCGGGAGTGTTTCTGCCGGTGCTCGGAACCAGCCGTGCGCTCAGGTGGCACCAGGAGCAGGTGTCACACACAGCACAGGCTTTATCCCAAGCACTCCCAAGTCCAGAGCTTCTTCTGGGGTGCTTCTCGAGTCCGTGCCTCCGGACCGGGCGCTCCAGCACGGCAGAGGCTCGCCCCTCACGGGCAGCACTGGGAAGCTGTTAGACCACATCTGTTTTTAACAAGGTTGCACAAGAGCTGCGAGTTCTTGGGCTAAACTCTGCCCTTTTAAACAACAGCTGTGTCCTGCTCCCACCGCCTTCACACTTGTCAACTTCCACTGAATTATGAACTTCCTGCAAAGACCAGTTAAATCTCAATGCAAGGCTCAGAGTTAAGGATTTCACTTTAAAGTGAAGATAATGCATCAGCAGTTGCTTTTGTCTGCTTCTATCCCTCTGGCAAACCTCTAATTACTTCACAAGTTGCACTTTGGCACACTCCTTCAACATGCTCTGCTTTCCTCAGTGTCCCAAGCTGAAACCGGGGTGATCAACAACTTCTTGTTGCTCCCTTTGGTTTCAGCATGGAAATAATCTGACTTTTCTCATCCTACACAACTGCACATCCTGTGCTGTACATTGCACAAGTACCAACAAATACTGGTGAAACCTGGGAATGGCTAATGTGGCTAGAGAATGAGAACTTGCTTGCAAAGTGTTTGCACATTGAGGGGGGAGAAAGAAATGGGAAGAAAAGACTCAACAGTCCTTAGAAGGGAAGTCCCCAAACCAATGCAATGAAGCACAATGCCTTAAATGAGCCTTTCCTCAAAATCTGAGAAAGTGAACTGACCTACAAGTGGAAATTCCATTAAAACCAGAAACAGCATGCACACAGAAGGCAGATGTAAGGATTACAACTAGTCTAGTACTCCTTTTCTTCTTTAGAATAATAACTTGGTGGTATCATAGCAGAAAGCATGTCTGCTGCATGTTAGCGTGTGAAATGGGACACTACTGCCTTTTTGTAGAAGCAAGTTTATTTACATTTTAATAGCATGAAACCTCATTTTTTTCATGGAAATCTCACACAATCATTAATCTAACTCTGCAATCAATAAAGCCAGGACTGAGTATTTTCAAGGATCATTACCCTGTCTCACCATCCAAACTCAAGGCTCATTTGTGCCTCTCTGAATGCAGTGAGAACTCAGACCTTCAGTGGAAGCAGGAGCAGCTCCATCAAGGTCGAGGGTCCCCAGCAGGGAGGAGAGGACCTCGACCCTAGGATGGTGTGCCCACAAAGCTGGTCCTACAGGAAGACCTGGCCCTACAGGAAGACATTGTTAATGGTCTGGCTGGAGAACATGCCCTTAATTTACTGCTGCCAGACAGAGGAGGTGAATACCCACTCAGAGAAGTTACTCAGTGCCCAGGGCCGCTGTTTTCTGTCACAGCTCCAGAGGTGGAAAACTGAGGCTTCACAGCTCCTTGCACACAGATCCACCCAGGCTTTCCCCTCAGGGTAGATAGATCCTGCTTGATGTAAAGGTGAATAACTGCAGGGGAGCCACAAAAATTCCCCCACAGGCAAACAGCAGCTCTGAGCTGTGGTCTCCTGATTCCCACACCACAAGAGTGCTGAGATACTTCCTCCTGCTTCACTGGAGCTTCAAACTCTGATGTGTCACCTCCACTGATGGCATCAAGATAAATGGATGATGTCCCTACACTGCCGCTTTTGTGGAGTACATTCCTGTGTACAGATAATCCTTGTGTAATCCACCTTGAAAGTACTAGTTTATTCCAAGAGCCCACTAGGGAATGTGCCAAGGATCCAGATTGCATCAATGCAGGCAGGGGCCACAGAAACAGGAATATCTGGCTCCAGTGCTAAGGAGGTTGTACAAGTCTTTTGCCGTGTTGCAGGTAAATAAATACAAACAAACAAACCCCCACAAACCTGTCATGATATCTCATTTTTTTAGTCGTCAGCTGGACTTTCCATCCTTTGCATAAAACAGTAATAAAGTTCCAGCTGGACTGTAGAAATGCCTTCGAAAACAAGTTCTCAAAACTCTCTGTGTATTATTGGTTTTAACTACTGCTATGTTACAGCAACATCTATTTGTGTTCTTCCAGCCATTCAGGAATGTGTCCTGAAAGAACAATCTACACACCCCAATACGCCACCTCAACACTTCTGTTCTACATTTTAACTTGTTACCATTAGCAGTAATTTTCTCACTTCCAAGCAGCTATAATAGCCCAATATGATTTTATTAATTGAGTTCCTAATGCCAAGACCTAATACCTCCAGAAAATTAGTTCTGCTATCTCATCTGGGAGTTTCTTTCTTCTGACACGTTTAGGCAATAGAAACTTTTTTAGCAGATGACTGAAAATGCCCAGTAACATCTTCACAGAAGTGAATTCCAAAACTTCTAAAGAACGTTGGCATTTATCTCTATCAAAAAACCTGGCATATCTTTGTCCTGCTCGGTAGATGTATCAAGCTGACACACTGCATGAAATCTTTCAGACTCAAGGTTCTAACCCCAATGACTGGAACAGTTACCCAGCTCGTGGGTAATGTGCATTTCCTCCCACCACGTTAAAATAAAGCAATTTTTGGGAAAAGAAAAAAAAAAATCAAATCAATAGCGTGCAAAGTTACAGACTGGTGCTCAAAAGAGGTGAACCACAGACGCAGATGTATTTCTCAGCCTTTGAAGAAACACAATGATTATGCTACATGCACACTTTTTTTTTCCCTATATATGCACTAAAGATTCCCATGTCCATGCAATGGGAAAACATTGCTCTTTAACCTGGATCTAAGAAACACTTTGAAAAATCTCCCAATTCCTTATTTTTTTCCTAAAGGTTATGTTGGTTACGGTACCTAAAAATGTCCAAATTCTTTTTAGAATGCTTTTAAAATAAAAGGTTAACAGTACATTCCAAGAAGGTTTATTCTGAAGGCATTATATAGTGAGGCAGGAAAAGTGACCAAAACCTGTCTTTGCCTATTAATTAGTAAAATACACCCAAATGTGCTCTGGAAGTTCATTCCAAGGGTTGTATGTGACACGCTCAGGGGAGAAGGAATGCCTCCATCTCTTATTTACAGTGGTCATTAGCACCGTCTCTGCCTCTTTCCTGTTTGAACCATCTGTTCCTTTACCCAGAAAAAAAAAAAAAAAAAAAGAAAAAGAAAAAGAAAAAAAAAAGGGTGGGATAAACGTAAGTGGAAAATGTGGGAAGTTGGCAGCGTGCTGCATCATGTTTGCCCATATGCTAACTCATTATAATAACATTCCTATTTCAGGGCAAGAAGGATTAGCTCCGAGTTTCCTCTCCTTCCTGCTGAAGGCTGAAGCTTCTCCCAGGCACGAGGTTATATTTAAGGAGACAGGAAGAGATCCCACAGAAGTGGGAAGAGAGTGCTCTGCATCCCTGCAACTTGTCATCTTGTGCGAGCGCTGAGCCCGCAGAGAGAGGGCTCGTAAAAGAAAGGAAATTCCTCCTAATTAGGAACGCCTGGGAGTAAAGTGATACACTGAAACCCAACTCCTCTCACTTGTCATAGAAGCATCCCCAATAAAGTAATGCGTGGGGGGATATTACCCTGCCTTAACCCACACGGTTACACACACACTCGCCAAGAGGGATCCGGGGATGACAGGCAGACGCGTTACAGCTCCAGAGCCACTCATCCTCACTATTAGCCTTAGGATGGGATGCAGAGGATGTCCAACTTACCCCGGTAACTGTTCCCAGGCTTGTAAAATTCTGGATCGCCCTCCACCCTGAGGCTGAATTCATTGTACCCTTCCCTCCTGGTGCCTTGGGCTCGCAGGATCCGGCTGCAATATCCCTCGGATTTCGCGGCTTTCTCCAGGGTTTCGTCGGGAAAACCCTTGGCCACCAAGGGGAAAGTCAGCGCCAGGAGCCGCAGGGCCAGCGGCCGCAGATGCGCTCCCATCCTCGGCGTTCCGCACAACTTTTGGCGGCCGGGGCGGCGCTGGGAGCGGGCCGAGGGGCACGGGGGGCAGGCAGGGCAGGGCAGGGCAGGGCGGGCCGAGAGCTCCGGGCAGCCCCAGCCGGCAGCAGCGGCCCCAGCCTGAGGCTGCCAGGTCGGATCGGAGGGACCGGCTCGGCTGCTGCCGGCGAGAGGGAGGGGAAACGCAGGGAGGGGGCAGAGAGGGAGGGGACGGCAGGGAAGGGGAGGGGAGGAGGGAGGGAGGGAAGTCTGATCTTGCCCAGATCCCGAGCTGAAGTGCTGTTTTGTTTCAGAGCGGTGATTAGCGGCCGGGCAGTGTTTACTGGGGCGGATTCACGGGGTTGGGTGGGAGAGCGGAGCAGCGGACAGCGCTGCTGTCTCCCGGGCACCCAGCGCAGAGCCCACACACCCCACATCCATCACCCGCATTCCTGCCGGAGTCTACAGTTACTGTAGGGATAACGCGGCTCGAGGAATTCCCCGACACCCCTGCAGCCTCCCGCCTTTCTCCGAAGCAGCAGACACGATAAACACGAGCAACTAGACGGACCGAGGCAGCCTGGCTCGCCGCACGCCTGGCGAGCGAGGAGCATCGGCCGCAGCTCCGCGGGTACCACGGAGCAGACACAGGGAGAGGGATGCGGGGAGG
>VZUA01032989.1:44405-55169 GCA_013401035.1 Horornis vulcanius | reverse complement strand
TATTTTTCCCTATGTCCATTGCCTCTTGTCTTACTCCTGTCACTTTTTAATCTTTGAGGTGCTTTGCTGGACTTGCTCCAGTCTTTTGATGTCTTACTTTTACTGGGGAGCCCAGCACAGGACCTAGTACTCTAGATGAGTACAAGGAAAGTATCACCTCCCTCTACCTGTGAGCAGTGCTCTGCCTCATGCAGCTCTTAATGCTTTTGACCTTTTTGTTTTCCACAAAAGCAAATTGCTGGCTCAGGGAAAGTTTGGTGTCCATCAGGTCAAGTCATTTTCTGCCACACTGACTTCCAGCTGATCAACCCTCAGCCTCTTTGGATGAGTGGGATTAATCTTGTCTAAATGCAGAATTTTGCATTTACCTTTGTTGAGATTCATGAGCTTGCTGCTAGTCCATTTCTTGTCCAGGCACCTCCAAGTTGCAACACACCCATCTGGTCTATCAACCACTCTTCTCATGCTTTTTGAGGAAACAATCTGTCCCATCATCCAAGTCACTAAAAAGGATGTTAAATAATATTTGCACCAGTTTTGATCTCTGGAGTACTTCACTAGTGACTAGCCTCAATCTGAAACTTGTGTTCTGGTCACAACCATGAAAGCCAGTTTTCAATCCACCTCACTGTCCATGTATTTTGCCCACATTTCATCAGTTTATCAGTGAGAATGTTACAGAAAATGTAGTTGAACACCTTGCTAAAGGTAAGATGAACAGCATCCAGTGCTTTCCCCTCATCCACCATGAGAGTCACCTCATCATAGAAGTCTATGAAATTGGTCATGCATGATTTCCCCTTTATAAATCCCTGATAATGACTTCAAATTACTCTCTTGTCCTTCATGTGTTTGGAAATGCTTTTGAAGAGGATTCAGTCCATCGCTTCCATCAGATAAAGGAGACACTGACTGGCCTGTGTTGCACTGGATCCTCCTTCTTTTCCTTCAGGAAGGCAGAACTGACAATTGCTTTCTTCCAGTACACAGGAATCTCCTTTACTCGCCACAGACTTTCAAAGCTGATCAAGATTGTTCTTGCACTGAAATGGGTCAACTTCCTCAGCACTCAGAGGTGCATCAAGTTCCAGAGGCTGATGTATGTCCAGTTTTGTTTAAATGTGCTTGAGTAGATTCCTGTTGGCCTGGAATTCCTGAAGACAGGTCTAACCAGTAAAAATCAAGGTGAGACTAGCAATGTCCTTTTCAATGTCCTTTGTAATGAGAACCCCTCTCCTGTTCAGCAATACTCCCATACTTTTCTTCAACATCCTTCTGCTGCTTATGCATATGTAGAAACCTTCTTTCTTGCACTTCACCCATGTTTCATCAGGTTTAACTCCAGAAAGGCTTTGGTTTTGCTAACCCAATAACTTCATGTTAGTCCAGTGTTTATTTGTCCCAGGGTACTTTTTCTCTACTTCCACCTTTTGCACTCTTCCTTTGTGTTTGACTTCAGTCAGAAGCTCCTTGATCATCCATTAAATCTTCCTGTCTCTCAAAATGGACCTTTCTTGATCTTGGAGGAGGCAAATCTTGAAAAGGCATCAGTTCTCCTGGATACCTCTTCTCTTTAGGACTACAACATGGGATTCTTCTAAGCAGATTCCTAAAGAGTCTGAAGAATGTCTCCAAAAGTCCAAGCTATGACCCTACTTATTTTTCTGTTTCCATCCTTCAGATTCCTTAACACTTCATGGACACCACAGCCTCTTTCTGAGGCCAATTCTTCCTTGTTTGTCTGAGGTCCAACGGAGCATCTCCTCTCATTGGCTTCCTGATCACTTATGTCAAGAAGGTGCTGTCAGTGCTCTCCCAAAATGGCTTGGACTTCCCATGCACTGCTGTTGTCTCTGCAAAATATTTTGGCAAACTTCATGTCTGTCATAAAACATAGGGCCTGTGAATATAAGGACCCTTCCAGTTGTGTTAAGAAAGCCTCATGTACATTTTCTTCCTAGTAAGGCAGTCCATGTGGTTTGCCAACTAATCCTGACCCATCAGCTCTCCCCAGCTCATTGTTAATCTGCAGACATGTGCCCCGTTGCAGTCTCATGGAATGCTGGTCACCTCATGCTGTCCCAGCCTGTCCTTCCTTGGTAGCCTGTATCCACCCACCAGAGTATGCCAGTTGTGTGAGCCAGCCCAACATGTCTCCATGATTCCAATGAGACTATAACTTGGTAGCTGCAGACAGACCTTTAAGTCTTCCAGTTTATCCCCTTCAGAGAGACAGTAAGTCATCCTAATTTCCCAGGAAGGTTAATGGGGAACCTTCCCTACAGTTCTGTGTTAAGCACTTCCCTATTTATGTGGATGTATTTGGGTGTGGCTACCATTTGCCTTGATCTGTTGATTATGACATCGCTTGTGTTTATACCAACCTAGTACCTCATTCATTACTTTCTCATATTACTGCTCATCTTCTTCCCCTGTTTCTAATTCAAATGTTTCCTCACCAGGCTGGCCAGCCAGCTGGCAAAATGCTTTTTGTTCTGCTTGATCAGATGGATCTTATCTCTCACAAGTAATCCTCAATTCTCACAGGGGGTTCTTCGTTGTATAAAACAAAACCATGTTGTCATGAATGTTTAACAGCTGCAAAACCAATATTTGACCTATATGTATATTTGCTGTAAAAATATATACTGGATGCTAAAGATTAAAGTTTTGGCAAAGCTCTATGTTTTGTTCTCTGTGAATTCAGGTCTCCAATGACAGCATGTCATTTGTTACTATTTATCACAAGGTTGTGAGTCATATAAGACTGCTGTTGTTCTTTAGTTCCCTGCATGTTGCAGTGTGTAGCATTTCAGATTGCTTGCACTCACTTTCTAATCTGTGCATTGGGAAAAAAGTGTCCCTTCTGACACTGGGAATCAACCTAGTGAAACTACAGATACAAGTAATTTTAACTGAGAGAATAGTTTAATTTCAAGCTAATTTGAAGAACATCAAGAATTTGCCAGTTTAAGCAGCTGTGTATTTCAGAAGGGATACATATTCTCTTAAAGCATACTGCACCAAGTACACTATGACACTAGAAAACTAGCAGTGGAGAACCCATGGGTTCTAAATGCCTGGTATCTACTACATGTGTAGTCAGAAAGCAAAATTGTAGTATGCCTTTGAGATGTGGTTCTAATCCCATCATTCAGATTAAATTATGGACACAATAGATAATATTCTATCTATTCCTACGAATACTTAATATTACATATAATCATTTAGATAGCATTTGAAAAATAATGGGCAGAGTCTGAGAAAGAAAGCCATAAAGTTAACAAAAAAGTCAGATTTGTAAAGAAAATTGTGATTCCATGTAAAGTAAACCTAAAAAGAAATACTCTTTTGCTTACTATGATCTAAACTTACTTACCTTTGGAGATTCTACACAGCTAGGGAACCCCATATATTAAAAATATTTATCTGCACCAGGCCAACACTTCCAGCTGACCCAAACAAAAGGTACATTCACCAAAGACACTCCTTTTCCTTTTCTCCCATTTCAACAAGCACTTTTAGAGCTCACAGAGGCCATTTTAAAGAGCAGTAGTAAGGGGCCTTACAAAAGCAGATCTAGGAGAGAGAAGAATATCTCTCAGAAAAATCTCCCAGGAGGGTGCAATCTCTTCTCTAGGAGAATGTACGCAGAACTAAGTGTAGCACCTTTCTCAAAGGACTGTGTCCCTCATATGGCAGCTTTGGGTCCAGGGGCAGCTGTACTATTCAGCACATGAAGAAGTAAGACAGATGAGCTGCAGTGTACCTGGCACATCTCGGCCATGTCCTGTGCTCATACCAGTCTTGCTGTCTCTGAGGCATGCAAAGTAACTGTAAGTACCTCGATCCAGTTCTGTCTTTGGCCTTGAATCCACATGAAGAGGTAGAGTAAGGTCAGACAGGGTTATTTTCTGAAGCCCTGGGGATCTGCTCATGTTCGCAATTTCTAAGGAAGGAGGGGTGCAGCAAATTAAGCACATTGCCCCTATGGCACTTCATCACAGAGCAGGAAGGCTTTTCAGCCCTTAGCAGAAAAAGAGAAATAAGGAAATAAAAACCTAGGGATGGAATGAGAAGATGAGGGCAATGAAAGCAGCTGCCAAAATTGAGCCCAAAGGCAGAAGGTCTGCTAGTGACAGACGGTAGTGACCAAAACACTGCTGGAAGCAGAGACCATATGCAATATTTATTTATTTGAGGTTTATCGGTTCCTGTGTGTGCTCCTAACAAACTGCTTATAACCAAGGTTCCTTTGGCTAAGGTTTTAATGATGCTTGCCCATCTACACAGTTTCAGTAGTATATGATGTGTCTGGTAAAAGAAACTTTTCCTTAGTTAAAGCCCTCAAAGTGTACCTTGTGTCCAGTTAGTATTAAAAAATGGAGGAAAAATCATTGCTGCCAGGATCATCCTTTAGCAGTGGAATAGAAATGTTCTAAGCTCCAATTCTCTCATAAGTGGTCAATTAATAATGTGGGTGCAGCTTCTTTTCCTGGGCTGTTTAAATCACACCCCTGACACAGTAAAAAAATGATGCTTTTCTTGGTCAACTTATAATATATTAAGTGTCATTTGTAATTTAACTCCACACAGAATTTTCTTGTTTCATAGGTCCCTGGGGAGGCTGGAGATATCACACAGATTCTGTTGAATATTTCATTCCAATTCCCACCCTGCAGTTATACAGCTGTCACAAAAAAACCCCTCTATAATTGTTAGATAAGATGATTTCAATATGGATACATCATCTGTTTCATTATTTTAATTTTTAAAATTTTGTAATTCAAAAATACCAATTTACAACATGAAAATTCTTAGGCAGTATCCATACTCTTTCAGATCCCAGATGTTTAAAGTGTCTGTCTAGGTTTGAAAGACAAATGTCAGCTAAGGAAGGCAGGAGCCTCCCTTGGAATGGAAAATGTAAACCCCCTCCCTCCAAATTATTATGATTTTGAAATGAAGGGGCTCTCAGGCAAAAAGATATGAGAATAGCAGTTCTTTACTAGTATGTATAAAAAGGCAAACAAAGCATCAACTCTGTCATTAACAGCAGACAGAACCACAAACCCAGTGACCCCTTCTTTCCCTTTGCTGCAGTTCCGCTCACAGCCACCAGGGGCGCTGGTGGCTCCCGGTGGGCGGGGCGTGTGCGATGATTCCCCCGCGGCTGCAGGGGGCGCTGTGGCGCGGGCTGGGGGAGCACGCGGTAATGGCGGCTCGGCCGAGATGGGGAGGGATGGAAGAGAAGCTTTGCTTCATAAACCCCTGGGACAGCTGATCTCGGTGCTGTAAGCAAGTTGGAATGGGAGGGGTGAGCAGAAATCCTGGTCAGTGGACGAGATATATCAGAAACTGAGCAGCCCAGCAGCAGAAGAAAGGCAGCTCCCAACTAGGTTATAGTGATGGTAGCAAAATTCCTTTCCCCAAGCAGCATCTTGACCATCGTCCTCTGCAAGCCAAGAGCAAGTAAGAATCCCCAACTGACCCAGTCCCCGTCCTTTACCTGCCTCTATTCTCATGGTAGCTCTGTCCCTTCAAGAGAAACTCCCAAAAAACCAGAAGAGTGCCACCAGACACCTTCCTTCCCTGAGGCCTGGCCATCTTCCCAGCCTCATCCCTTCCCCTGTCCCCCCTCCATCCTCACCCCACCCAAGCCCTCAAGCACCCAGCCATCAGTGTGTCTTTGCAATTCAATGGGAAAATATTCCACAAGTAAAAAGGAAAGAAAAAGGAAAGAAAAGGAAAGAAATGGAAAGAAACCCAACCCCCATCAATATCACATCCACTAACCACTTTTTGGTTTAGTTTTATCACAACTTCTTGCTTTTTAAATCTATCTTTCAATTATCTCTTTTCCTGAAAGGAATCTCAAATCAACATCACTAAGAAGAAAAATACAAAGTAATTGGTGGGTTGATGGAGTTTAAGATAACAATAGCGCTGCCATAGAAAATAAGGATGATATTCTGCCTTAATTTTTTTTCTTTTCTTTGAATGTGCTTTGGAATCAGACTTAGTCAGAGATCCCAGCAATGCTGTGTCTAGGTGGTGGACCTGGCAGCCATTTAAAGCATTCAAAACTCAACAGGAGTTTTCTTTGGGAATTCAGAATAGCTTTGCAGTTGAAATGAGAGGTATATTTCCTATCGGCAGAATGTGATTTTACTATCTGGAATTCAGCCAAGTTATCAGGGTCATGCTCTTATTCTTAAGAAGAAAGTCTTGGGATTTTAATCATCTCAAGCAGTTGGGAGCTTGGTTTTATTTCTGAATTAAATTTAAACACTTCTCCCAGGATCCTGAGACAAGGCTGAAGCACCTGTTCAGTAAAGGTTCAGGCAAAAAAGCATGTTGCCTGATTATAACACTTAACCTCATTTGCTGAATTTTTATGCCTGATGCTATTTCCCATCCAAATTACCAGGTATGACCATGCTCTGTATATGAGATCTGATGACAGTAGCCCTGCAGAGGACGCACATGTTGGTGATGTTTTCTCTGCCTTCCACAAATAATTAAACCTTCTTTTAGACTGAGAATCTGTTATTAGCAATGGTCTCAAAAAGACCTCCTTCCAATTTGGCTAATCACTATTAGCATAAACAAAGTAGCAGTGCAGCCAGGCACAGCAGAACCAAGAAAGCACATGCTTTAGTGCTTACAAATAGCACGACATATTTTAGGGCAAAGGAAAAAAAGGAAATATTTGTCAAATGAAGGGGATCTTCAGCTTACTGAACAGGAACCCTTTGTGCAATAACATGAGGAAAGGCCCTCTAGTAATCAGCACAATTTGCAGCTGTGAAAATGGAAACAGAAGGGTGGGTTGTACTGCTGGAGGAATACATCATCAGTCAAAGCAAGGGCAAATCCAGGCCACTTTCTGGGGAAAGACAAGTACAGAGAAAATGCTCCTCCCTCAAGTTTGCCATCCCCTTCACTCATGAAATCTTTTATTAAAATCTTTGGTTTTGGTTGATCCATTCCATCTGGATGGTAGCTTGAAAGATTGAAGATTGGCCCATAGGTAACACTTAGCACTCAGAAATATGGATTGTGGGGTGTCCATTGCTCAGTCCATTTGCAAAGTACTGGGGAAGGGGCAGGAAAAAATTCAAGCGCATTTAAAAGTCTATTGAACTAAGCCAGTTTCAAAATCAGACTACTTTCATGCCACACAGAAAAGCTTTGAAGAATCTTTGAGGCTTATGGGCTGTGGAAAGAAAAGTGATTGCTGATACTTTGTAACTTAGATATATAACTACATCAGTGATTGAAGAGGCAGTCTGCCTTTGCTTGCCATGCAGGACAGGAAACTCCTTCATTGTAACTTGAAGGAAAAATGGATGCATAGTATGGGGAGAATGGCTGAACAGATTTTTATCAGGAGTCAGGAGGTAGTGACTTCACTTAGTGAAGAAGGACAAGAGAAAATAAATCAAACTGTCTCAGTAAGAATATTTTGCTTGATGTATCAACAGAAGCTACCTCCTTGCTAGTACATGTTAGATTTCTAAGAGGAGGGTATCTAGGTATATTCTAACCTACATATTCAGCTCTCTGGCATCCCCTTATCCTCCTGACAGCTAGGAGGGCAATGAGATGGATTAGTGAAGCTTGATTGTAAAGAGTAATGGAGAGTAAATATATGTATGCTAATGAACTGAACCCATTAAGAAAGTCCCACACAACAAAGAAGAGGGGTGAATGGAGGAAAAGGGAATAGTAACAACAAGAAAAAGAATATATTGTAGAGCAAATTTAGAATGATGGCCTACGTCTCAGGCATCTAATACACTGCAGCTACTCAATATGCAGCTTGCTTCAGGCTCAAAGACTATTGGGCAAAACTTGGGTGAAGTAAATAGCAGCTGGACAGAAGGAAAATCATACAGATTAAAGGCCAATAGATCTTTATTGCAGTGACCTTGCACTGTAATTGGGTATGAAAAATATTTACAGTGATCTATACTGTGTACATAACAGTACATTATACATGTGCATTCAAAATTATCAAGGCTGGGAAAATGAAATACTGTTTCCAAAACTCTTTTTTTCAAAACCCTTTCCCCTCTGAGAAAAAAAAAAATAAAAAAAATAAAAAAAAAACCAAAACCAATTACTCTTGCATAATAACACCAAGACCCTCTACCCACTTGCTAAAATGACACTAATAGGAAGCTTGACCAATTGTGAGCCACTCAATACATCTTATAATGCCAATGACAGAATCACATAATTTTTGGGGTTGGAAAGAAGCTGAAAAATCATCTAGACCATCTGTCCCATCATGGGCAGGAACATCTTTTCCCAGGTCAGTTTGCTTAAAGCTCTGCCAAACCTGACACAGAATACTTCTAAGGATGGGTCATCTACAGCTTTCTCTGGGAAACCAGTGTCTGACCACCCTCATAATAAAAAAAAATGTTCTTCAAGAATACTTCCTACACTTTAACTCTATTCCTTTTATGTTTAAAACTCTTCATCTATCCTGTCATGACAGGCTGTGGTCCTCCTCCTTCTTTCTGCTAAGTGCCATCTAGCTATTGAAAGGATGCAATAAGGTCTGCCTGCATCCTTCTCTCCTCCAGGCTAAGCAACTCTGCATCTCTCCCAGCTTTTCCTCATAGGAAGGGTATTCCAGCACTCTGATCATTTTTGTAGCTCTCCTCTGGACCTGTTCTGGCAGGCCTATGTCTCTTTCATACTGTGGACCCCAAAGCTGGATAAAATACTCCAGCTGGGTTCTCATGAGAGCAAAGTAGAGGGCAAGAACTACCTTCCTTGAACAGCCAGACACACTTCCAGTTACGCAGCCCAGGATACAATTGGTTTCCTGAGCTGTGAGAAGACAATGTCAACAAATACTCCCAAATTCTCTGTAGGCTGTTCTCAACCCATTCATAATCCAGTCTGCATTGATATAGGGGATTGCGTCAGCCCAGTGCAACACCTTGCACTTGGTCTTGAAATTCATGGGGTTTGCATGGGCAATCCACATGCCTGTCAAGGTCCCTCTGCATGGCATCCTGACCTCAAGCACATCAACAGCATCACTCAATTTGCTGTTATCCATAAACTTGTTGAGGGTGCACTTCATCCTGCTGTTGATGTAATTGATGAGGGTAACGAACAGTACTGGTCCTGGTATCGACCCTTAAGGGACTCCACTCCATTTGCACATTGAGCCATTGGCTAACCCTGTGGATGTAGATGCTCCTTATCCATATCAAGCCTATCACCCCACAATGAAGATGCAAAAATATTTTGTAGAATATTGTCAAATACTTCACAGATGTCCGGGAAGATGACATCAGTTGCCCTTCTCTTGTCTGGTAATGCAGTCAGTTCAACATTTGTGAAGGAAAAGTTTTCCCTTGGTGATGCTACATCACCTCTCCTTAATCACTGCCCTACCTGCTTTATGCTTCAACATATCTTCCAGTATGATTTTTTCTATGATCTTAGCAGTTACCAAAATGAGGCTGGTGGGTAATTTTGACCAACTTTCTTAAAAAATCTTTAAATAGTTGCATATGAGTCCATACTACTGCTTAGCACAAATGGTCAGTCAGTCACTTCACATTACAGCATTGTGTAAAATTTTATAGCACACGCTCCTTTGTTTTCTTGATTGACACCACTGAAATCCTCAGTACCATGCATTTTCCATGTATTGCAGCTGTTCTGGATATAGAGACTCCTCTGCTAGAAACAAAAGCCACACAAATAGACACACCCCACCCACAGCCAAACACAAAAAAGACACACATGTGTACAAATATACGCATACACAGAAGGAAAAAAGTAGAAATTATCATATTGCTTTTTTGTCATTTATTCCAAGGATTGTTTTGTGCTGTCAGGCTTCTCCATGATCCCTTCACGAATCAAAGGAAGGAAGCAGACAATACAAAAACACCACAGTCCATTTCCAGCCTTTGGTACTTAGCAGCCTTTTTGTCAGAGAAGAACAGTTTGCCCTGGAATGCACTGATGCCCCCTCTTTTAGAACACCTTCACAAGCTCTCTTCAATCTATAAGATCAAGTCTGAGTGATCTAACTTCACTCTCAGTCCTTCTCATAGTTTAATACCAAGCTATTGATATGAGACATGCAGTTAGGTAGATCATATTTCATCCAGGCTCTTCCATGATATATCCTTACCTCATAGTTGCTACATACCACTCCTTACATGAGGCTAAAGCTTCCCCATAAACATCCACAATGCTGCTTCCTTATCATACTTAATTTGTGCTCAGCATCATGTATTTGAAATTTGCTTATTTTTTCCTACCCATTAGAAAAAACAAGCCCACAAAACAAAGTGCTGCAGATGTACCACCACTGTTGCCATTCATCCTTATTGTGTCATTGCTTACTTGTATTCTTTAATCTGCCTATATCCATTTGGGGTATTTTAAGTCTTTTAAGTCACTTGAGGCATTTTGCTTCCTGTTTGGACAAGCCTGAAACAGTAAGGCTTCATTCTTTTAAAGGGAGGGTAATACAAATAAGCAAATAAAGAATGACCATTTAAGAGATACGAAGATTCCTTTTTCAAGCTGGCATACCTTTTGTATAGGTAAGACATGAGTAATGAAGGTAAGAAAGAGAAAAAAATGTCAGCAAAATAATATTTCTCTTTTTTCTACCTTTTCTTACAGTGAATACTTTATATTTGGCTAGTCTTCCTTTCTGAGGTGCTCTCTGCAGCCCCAGGAGGGTGACCGTACTGTGGAATGATGACTTTGAAG
>VZUA01032988.1:5794-16223 GCA_013401035.1 Horornis vulcanius | reverse complement strand
TTTATATTTATATTTATATTTATTTCCCCATCACAGAAGGGGATGGATGAATCCAGGTGACACTGAATCAGATCCATGTATAATTTTTTTTTTTCCCCTTATTTGCATCTCCAGAGACTGGACAGCAATTATTCCTAAAGCCAACAATCACATGAAAACCAAAGCTAACTTAGAAGATTTCCAGAACCTCTAGGCCATTATTTTTTCAGCATTTATGCCATGTTTTAGTTGTGCACATCCCAGTTTCAATGCCCTGCCAGGGAAAATAATCATGAATAATTACATGGGGTGATTGAACAACTGATTCATCTCCTGCTGTACAATAATCTGAGACTTGGATCAGCTGGGAACAAAGAATTTGCTAATCCCACAATTTCCCTTCCAGACAAATTACTTACATTTAAAAAGCAAAAGGGGTGTGGGGAGAATCTCTCTACATCAAATGGGTTCTTTAAGAAGTCTCAATACACAAAAATCTCCTTCCAGCTTTTAACCTGTCCTGTGTGACAATATTTGGGAAAATCCAAATGGAACCAGTCCGTGCCCAGGGCTCTGGACTGAGCCAAGCCCCAGCTCTTGTGCTTCTGGGATTTTTCATGGCATTTTCCTTCTTTGTGTGTCAGTTTTACCCAGGGAAATCACACAAGGAGTGGCTGTGGCAGATGTGAACGCCTTTTCTCCTGGAATCAGCCATTTATCCACATTCCCAAAGAAAGAATTTGGGCCGCTGTGTTTATCAGCAAAGCCTGGGGGCAAGTGCCCAACTCGTTTTATACAGCAGCTCATGACGTGATGCTGGAAGATTTAAATATATTTGGCTATTAAGGAAGATTTTTTTTTCAGGGAGGGAAAGAAAAGCAGCATCTGCCTGGATCCACTTCACCTACGTGTCTGGAATCTGCAGGCAGAGATGTTATTTGGTGGAAACATCACATAAAAGCTTCTCAGACAGACATTTGCAGTCATCTTACGTGCCACGGCTGCCCCTGCTTCCCTCTCCACGTGCCTGGGTGTGTGTGGGAGGAAATTTCCACTCGCAGCTTGTGCTGGTGCCCATTTGCAGGTGCTGGCAGGTTCAGAACCTCTCCTCTGCCAGCTCCAGCTCCAGAGGACAGGGAGCAGAGGACACATTTTCAGCAGGCACAAATTCCAGGAGCTCCAGAGCTCGCTGAACCGAGGGCTTGGTGTTGGTCCAGGTCCAAACGCAGGGCTTAAAACACTTCATAACAGGGAGGCTGGAATATAATTAATCTTCTGTCGTCCTGTCTAACTAGTTTAGCGTGGAATTAAGGGAAGGGAAGAGCCAGAGGGCTGCCTGGCTGCGCTCTGGGAGGAACTGGGAACGCAGCCGAGGCTGGCCAGAAGGGATCTGTGATCTCTGCGATGCTCTCTCCCGGCAGGGGTGATCGCCCTGTTCTGCAGACAGTACGATATCATCAAAGATAACGAGCCCAACAACAGCAAGGAGAAAGCCAAGAGCGCCTCGGAGAACAGCACACCCGAGCACCAGGGCGGGGGCCTCCTGCGGAGCAAAGTGAGTGCCGCAACCGATTTGTGCTAAATCACCCCCAAAAAAGCCTCTGTTAAAAACGCTCCTCGCCCCAGGCGGGATGAGGGAAGGGAACACCCTCCACACCCACGGCTCTGCTGATCAGGACGGCAGCGCTTCACTCCCACCTCCTGGATCCTGCCTGGCCGCCTGATATCAGATTTCAAGCCACGTTTCTGGATGATCTGAGCATCTCTGGAGGGAAAAAAAAAAAAATTGAGTTTCTTGGGTCCTCCCACAGCAGCACGTGGCAAAGAGGACACTGGTCCTGTAATTAACTGGAGAGTTAATCAGCAGGAGCAAAGATGGTGACACACATGATGCTGAAGTGTAAATAGGTCAAGTCTTTAATTTATCCCAACTTCTTTCAATTAGTTTAACTTCCTCGTGTTTCTGTTCACATCCCCATCGTATTTGTTTGGTATTTTAAACAGTTATTATGGTTTAGAAGCAGTAGTTAGTAGGACTCCACAAGCCTAAGATCTCAACTCTGACCCTTTTTCATCATCATGAAGGGGTGGGAAAGAACTCTCACACAACACAGCTGACTTCTGCTGTGACTTTTCTCTTCTACACATCCGTTTTTCCTTTGTTTTCTCTCCTAGTTTCCAAAAAACAAGCCCTCAGTGAACATCATTGAAGCATGACAGCCTGACACCTGAGAGATGGACTCCATCCCTCACTCTCACTCTGCCTCTGAGCCGTGATGACTGGGGAGGTGAAACATTGTCGGAGCGATTTGCAAAACAAGACCTCGTGATTGTTACTCGCTGGCATCCACCTCCTCATCCGTGTTCTGCAAAACATCTGGCCAGGAAGGGAAATCCTGAAAAAAAAAAACCAAACCCAAAACAAACCCTGACACCCAAACAAAGAAGATGGAGAAGAATCAGCGATGCTGGAGCGATCCCTGAACCACCTGGGTTGGAGCGATGCCTCCCACGCTCCTTTCCACCCTCGAGCTCCATCTTCTGGGAAAGCTTTCCTGTTTTTTTGGGAATGCACAAGGTTCTGTTGTGTCTTTCTCTGGTCTCACTGGCACTCCATCCCAGCAGTATTCCCAGGCATCAGGCACATCCCTCTCCGAGCAGGAACGGAGGGAAGCTCGTGGCAAACGCCACCGAGAAGCCAAATTTTGGCTGCTGAGTGCACGGGCCCTTGCTTCTTTCATCGATGTGTGTCGTGTAACACGTCTTGCAGGTGGGTTTTTCAAACAAAACAAAACAAAAAGGCATCCCCCAGTTTTCATTCCCACCAGGAGAACTTCCCTGGTTGTTCTCCAGCCAGGCTGCAGCACGTTCTCCACTGCTGCTGGCTCTCCTCTCTCACACTGGTGCTCTTCACCTCAGAAAAATCGGGGAACACTGAGGCACAGACCAACACCAGGGGACACCAGAAGCTGTTATTTAGCTTCCAGGATAACTTCAACCATTTTCTTCGTGGTATTTTCAGCCTGGGCCTGAGTCCACCACCAATGGGATAAAAGGTCCATTAAAATGTAGCCAGTCAGCAAAAAAAGAAACAAAGAAAAAGACAAAATACCTGATGATACCGGTTGCTATGCAAGGTCTCCAGGAGCAAGAGCTGTTTGTTGTGGAAGGCTCTGGCCTGAGGGGCCTTTTTTTGAGGGCTTAAGTTCTTAAAATGCTTCTTTTAGTAAAGTTTCTGTGTGGGAAGGGCTGGTTCTCCTGAGGTTGGAAGGGCAGGAGTCTGCTGGAGACAGCCCTTCCCAAAAAGGGATGAGGATGGATGGGAAAAGGGCTGAGCTTCTCCTCTCTCTTAGGAGGTGCTGGATGTTTGTAAGCTGACAGGATCCCTGGGGATTGCTGGTGCTCTGGAAAGCTGGGAGATGCAGGACCATGACATGAAAAAGATTTATTCTTTGTAGTGTGCCATGGGGTATCTGTATTTATTTAATTCCTCCACAAGACCACTCCATATGCACTTAGGGGATGAGGCAGGATCCGATTTGTTCCATCAAAAGCCTGAGGAAGGTTTGGAGGAGCCTGGGTTGGGAATCCCTGCAAAGGATCAGGCTGGCAGTGAGGAGCTGCCATCTCTCCTCTTCCCCTGTCACCAGCTTTTCCCAAAGAGCTGGTTTGGGACAAAAACACTGGGAAGTTCTCCTGCAGATGTGCTGCTTCCAGCCAGGCCAGCCCCAAAGGTGTCTCCAGGATCCTTTGCCTGAACATACTCTTCCATCACCAAGAAGGAGAGGTCACCACCTCTGATACAGACAGAGCAATAAACATTTTATAATGTACAATAAAAGATTAAAGGCATCTCTTGTGTCCTTGTAATGCCTGAATTTAATTACTTCATATTCACCTGCTTTCAGCAGCACACACAGCCTAGAAATGGGGGACTTTGTATTTCCCGGACCTAAAACCTAAACAGACCTACAACATAAAATATTTTCTCAGTGTCTAGGTGGAGAAACCCAGGGAGGTTCAGAGTTGATTCTGGCTGCAGGACAAAAAAAAAAACCAACAAAAAACCAACAAAAACTTGCACCATAAATAGCACCCCAGCCCTACCTAGCAAAACTCTTCAGCCACGTCTGTTATCTCCCAAGGAAGAAATAGCATTTGGAATGCACAGCCCTACAAAGGGAGATTTAGGACAGATGGTACAGCATGTGCAAAAATGATAAGGGAGATGCTCTCTCCTAATCCTGGAGCAGACAGCCAAGCAAGCAGCCCTTGGAGAGCTGCTCCAGAGGAAATCCAGCCTGGTAATTTGGCAGGTTAGGGGGGTGTGTGGCTGGTTTTAAAGCCAGTTGTCCCTGGGAATTCAGACCATATCCTTTTTTTTTCCCCCACACAGTTGTTGTCCCCTAGGGACAGGTTTAAGCTATTTCTTTCCTGACAGAGATGTGATCACTCATTTGGTAGAACAGAATTAAATTTGAAGTGTCAGTGGGGGGCAGAGTTCAATATTCACATGTGGCAGGAGGTGCCGGGGTTATTTTGATAACCTGCATTTGATAACCCATAACTGCAGGCTTGGAGAGTAAGGAAATGTTGTTTGTGAGGAGAAACAAATAAGGGCTGGCAGAATTCAGCCCAGACAGGGACTCCAAACCACTCAGTTCAAGTGATTCCCTTCAAGGAAAATTTTCAGCCACTCTGAATTGAAGCGGTGGAAGAAATTCACACTTTAAGAAAAGGTTCTAGAAGAAAGTTACTTAAAATGCTGCTGTTCTGAGGGTCATAAACATCAAAGCTTTAACTGCTGTCTGGGTATTAAATCCCACTGTAACCCATGAGAGTCAGCCACCGTGTGAGTTCATTCCTAAACCCATCTTTAGAACAGAGATCAGCAGCAGCTGCCAAAAGACACCCCTGAGGTGTTTTACAGTCAATAAAGGCAAGAGATAAAGCAAAAAATAAACCCAAGACACACTGAGGGAAGTCATGCTGGGCCACAGCACAACACACCCTCCAGCCCACCCACGTCCCCCCACGAGTTTTTGCCCTGACTGCTGATTTTGACTCATTGTTGGAAGCGGGGAAGCTGCAAAAAGGAGGTTTCAATAAATCCTAAAAAGCAGCAAGTGGGAGTGGGCTGCTGTGCCAGGGATCCCAGAGAGGCTGATTCCCTGCCGATCTCTGAAAGAAAGCAAAGCCCTCCCAGCTGGCTCGGGATGAATCCCACTGATTTCCAAGAACCAAGTGAGCAGAGATTTTTTTGGGGCACAATAGGAGCAAGGGAGCCGCAAACAAAACCCTTTGCCAGCGCACCCAGGGCGTGTTTGGAGTTAAGCACCGCTCTCCTCCCTCCTTCCCAGCACTGTAATATTATGCCTACAAGTACAATTTAGCCAATAGATTCCTCCCCCACGAGTTTAGCAAAGAGGAGCCGCGGGAGGAAGTGTGGAGCAAACAAATCCTGCACAGCGTGTCCTTCCAACTCACAACACAGCCCCAGCCGCTTGTCACCCCCTCCCCCGGGCCACCAGGCACCGGCAGAGGCTCCGTGCTCCGAGGAAAACGGGAACACGAGGCTTTTTTTTTTTTGAGTCCCTGCCACTTCAATAGAAGCCGAAGAGGAAACACCTACACGGAGGAAAGTGTTAGCACAATCTCAGCTGGTAATGGCTTTCTGGAGGAGATGCCAGCGGAGAGGAACAGGCTGCTGATGGCACTGTTTGCCAAAGACGTGAGAGGTGACATCACTCCAAAGCCAATGTCACAGCTGCACATCCATTTTCCCCAGCAAAACACGGGGCCTGCGCTTCCCGAGGAGAGAGCTGAAGATGACACCATATGTTCCACCAAATGTAATTTCCCCCAGATTTGCGGCAAAAAGGAAAAAAAAAAAGCTTCCTAACGACGTGTAATGAGCTATTACAGCCTCGTCTGGAAGCAGAGCTGACCAAATTCAATTCTTCTCCAGTGTTTGTTAAAAAGCTGCCCGATCAACGCGCTTGTTATGCTAAAATATCTTCTGTTTCCTCCACAAATCTGGCGTCTATTGAATTGTTTGGTGACCTCAGGCATCAAAATGATGCTGTTCCCCCTTTGGTGGTGCTGCAGCCCACGCGTCTTGAGGAAAAATAAAGAGCTGGATTCTCCTTCAGCCTCAATTTTGTTTAAGTAAGTTCCAAATGAAGAATCTTCATTATTAGCGACAGAGCCGGGGAAGGCACAGCTTGAATTTCAGATTCCCAGATGGAGGCAGCAAAGCTGGCAGCCAGAAAAATCCTCTTTTTCCTTGGAATCTGGACATGCTGGAAGCAGAACCATTGAGTGGTAACAATGATAGAGCCCCACGATGCCATTTGACACCTTGCAGCATCGTTGTCCTTTTGAACTCACAAAACCCCCACCTTTAATGCCACTAAACTGCTAAATAAAACCTATTTCTACCATCCAGACCTGCTCTGCACCTAAATATCCTCTCAAACCAATTATTATCAGCTTCCACTATTTCCCATTTCAGGATGTAATTTCTTCCTCCTTAAAGGGGAGAGCTGGTTAGCTTTTGAGAGGAAGGCAGAAAAAAAACCCAAACCCACACAGTGGTTTTATTTCAGTCTCATTGTCTTCCAGCTGCTCTTGGCTGGCTGCAGTACATTGATGAACACTATCAAATTTTTAATTGTGAGGCATTTCATCAGCACTCACGCAGGGCATGCACAAAGCCAGCTTTATCCCAGTTTTTATTGATATCACTGGGTTCTACTACAGCAAAAATCATCAGCAGGGCCCTTGGCTACTCTCTAACAGCAAAACATCCTGTCCTTCCATGAAGGTTTAATCCACAATCCCTCCCTCCTCTCTCCACCGTTCAGATGTGAATCATTTGCAATGTCAAAGAGGGAAATTTGCAGCATTAAAGCTGCCCAGAAGCCTCAATCCTTCCCAAAGGGCAGAGCTGCTTCATGGCAGAGTTTTATACTCCCAAAGAACACAAACCCCCCCACTCCTGCCCCTGGAGACACCATCAGCACCTCCCTGGTGTGGTCAGGAGCTGCCTGCTGAGAATTTCCATCCCTGGAAGTGTCCAAGGCCAGGCTGGACAGGGATTGGAACAACCTGAGATATTGGGAGGTGTCCCTGCCCTGACTGAGATGATCTGAAGGATCTTTGTGTCCCTTCCAACCCAAACCATCCTGGCATTCCACGGATATCAGGTGAAACTGTCCCCAGAGCACAGGGAAATGATTCCTTTTCCAAAGAACTTCATTTGTGGGGTTCACTGATTTAAAAGCCAAGGGATTTCTCTATTTATAGAATGCAAAGCTCTCTGTAAATAAAATTTACAGAGGTAAAAGTCACCTGAGAGGCTCTTGGTGGCACCAGGGACCTGACACATGACAAAGCCCTGACACTGCCCCCAAAATGCTGTCCCTGAGCTCCTTCCTGCCTGGGTTCTGTGACATCTGGGAGTTTGTGCAGTCAGGCTCTGCTCCAAGCTTCACTGCTGACCCTTGGGACAAATTCTCTTCTCCCTGTCTCAGTCCCTGCATATTCAGGGCAGGGAGAAACTTTGTTTTCCAAAACTCTGTCCCACTCTGGGTGCCACAGAATAAAATCTATGAACCACAAGGCTAAAAAACCATCAGCACTGAGCCAAAATTTTGATTTCTTTAAGATCACATGAGCCAAAAGCATCTCCAAAAATAGTCAGATTGCGATGATAAAAATATGAGATGATTTGCTGCCTGAATAAACTTAATTTGCTCTCCAAAATTCCACCTATAAATACCTAAAGGAGTCACAAGGCCCTGCTGGCACCCCTGGGAAGAACATTGGGAAGATCAACCTATCCACCTCCAACTCATTTGGAGTTGCTCAGTAGCACAGGAAAGAAGAAAATGACATCTAAAAGCTGCAAAATATTTATAAACTCGAGTGCAAATCTCATGAAATGCTTTTGCAGAAGAAGTTGCAAATGAAACTTAAAACCACTGAAAACCAGACCAATTAAAACCCTCTAAATGCAGAATAAGAACCAGCACAAAAAGCAGCAAAATCCATTGGGGTTGCACTGGAAATGTCCAGGAATTCTCTAGAAATCCTGATGTTTGGCCAGGTTCTTGCTCACTCACCGAGTGTGGGTTGAAATTTGGAGAATTTCTGCAAAAAAAGTCGGTTAAAAAATTAAAACAAACACGAGAGGAGCATTTGGATGAGGCTGGAGCAGCAGCATCTCTGAAAACAGATCTCCATTTCCTTGGTGCTCACAGCTGGTACCTGATTTTTCTTGGTAGTTTTTCAAAGTGAAACCACATCCTAAGAAGGCACCTTGAGAAATGAGAACATCAAAGTTCCTTTCAGGAATTCTGCCTGGTGCTTCATCACCTTCTTTGCAAAGCTCCTTCTCCCTGGCCCATCACAAAGGCTGAAGGTTCAACTTCAAACAAAAAGTAAATTTTCCTCACAAAGTGCTGCACCCTCCTTAAATCCTCTCATTTGCACTTTCTGAAATAACAAGAAAAAAAATCCCTCAAACTTTAGGCAGCCTCAGAAAAGCGAGATTAAAACCCAAACTTCTTCAAGGGGCTTGGTTATCTGCAGGCCTCAAAGTGGTACAAAGCTTTGCCCCATCTGTGTTTTGAAAAAAAAAAACAAACCAAATACCAACTTTGCTGCCTTATTTTGATCTTATTTATGCACAGGGACCAGCCTAACTCAGGAAATCACATTTTTGAACTGCAAAACCATCTGGTTTTCAACCCAAAATTCCAACCATGGGGGTCACTCCTGCAAAACCACTGTCCCAACATCTGGTTTGGAGCAGGAACATCTGCCTGGCACTGGGTTGTCACCTCTGTCACAGCACAGAGTTTTATTTTCACTGCTCAGGAAGAACAGTGACCAGAAGGGCTCCAGCCAAAGCAGCTTGGTCTGGATTCCACTCAGAAATTCCAATTCCCTGGAATTTTGCCCTTCCCAGGGTAAAATTCAGCACAGAACAGAGCCCAGGCCAAACTCCAAGGTTTTTCCACCCTGCAGTCATGGGATGGATGTGAATCACAGCTCCCTCCCAGGGAACACGGTGTCTCCCCAGCAATCCTTCAGAAACTGCAGGGTCAGCTCCTATTTACCCAAAGGAACAATTTCTTGCCAAAAATTGATACTTCTAAAAGAGATTTTTTGCAAGTTTTTCTTGAGAAATCCATGGGTTGTTTGGGAGGTTCTCCAAGGCAAACTCTCACTGGACACAGCAGTTATCTGCAGTAAGTGTAGAAGAAATCACAACTTTTTTACAGATTTTGAGCCTTCCTACATCTCAGTTCCTTCCCTTGGCCTTCTGAGTCAGAGGTGAAACGGGTCATAAAAACAGAGGGAACATTTCCTGCTGCCAGGGGTGCACTTTTCACCCCTGAGGAGAGACAAGGACTTGGACAAACTTTCACCCTGACTCACTCCAGGAAAAGATTGGAGCTCCCCTCCAAGAGGGGAAGTCCCAGGGGCAGATTAATCCCACCAAATATTTGGAGGAACTTCTCCCAGTGCCTCAGCATCCACCCCAGAGGCCTTTTGGCCCGAGGAAAGGGGGATAAACTCAGCTGGAACACTGATTAAAACCTTTGGAGTTCTTTCTCCTTGGGCACATCCTCATTTCTTCCACAAGAGCTGAGCCCAAACTGCAGATTTGGGGTGAGGTTTTCAGGCAAGTTCCACTCATTTAGAAACCTGGAGCTTGGATTATTTCAGCTTTGCCACTAGAGAAGCCCCTGCACCAGGAGTATCACACTCTGAACCCAGGTAACTTCTCACTCCCCTCACCAGAAACTTAGAAATCCTCTTTATCAATTCCTACCCCATCCCACATCTCTTGAAATTTAGGGTTTGGAGGTGGATTTCATTTGCTTTGAAGTGAAATCTCCCTCCTGAGCTCAGCCCCTAAATTGAATTCTTCCTTTTTGTCAGCACAGCCCCAGCCCTGCACCTTCCCTGCCCGCTCTCCATCCAGGCAAAATTAATTTGGGCAGGTAAAAACTGCTTCAAGATTAAGGATTTTTCTTCCCCTCAGCCAGCTCAGCATCAATCAAGAGACCAGAGTCTTTCAAGGCAGAGTCTGCTAGCAAAGAGTTCATTTGTATTTCACAGATTTGTTTCTCCATCTGTTCCCTGACACTGCTCTCCCTTTCCATCACCTTAAACACACTGTCTGTTTTTTTTAAGATATTGATCTTTGTTATTACAGTAAAACCAGATGGTTTATGCCTCTTTATAAGGTATTTCCTCCTCCTCTCCCTTTGATTCCAGGCAGATCCAAGGAAATAATTTATCAGGTTTCTGCCAGGTTGTGAGAAGTCTGATAAAAATTTTAAAAGCATCAAAAACCTTTAGCAAGCACACCAAGCCTCAAGGAGAGCTCCTGATGGAATCCAGGTTGGGAAAACAAAAAAAAAATGGATGGAGG
>VZUA01032984.1:4079-20377 GCA_013401035.1 Horornis vulcanius | reverse complement strand
TTTTTTTTTTTTTTTCTGCTGCAGAAATATTAAAGTATATTGATAACTCTAGGAAATTATGATTTGTCTTACTTCTTACTCTGAGCATTTACTGATGTATTTTTTAATCCTGGGGTGGCAAAAACCTGTTTGCCAATAACAGCTTCTGAGAAATTATATCTTTTTAAATTCTGCTGTTTCCTGTAATTTTTCCCCCAAATGAGAAGCTAAGAGGTTTGCTGAGGCTGATGCTGACTTGTAAAGGTCCTCTGTGAAGAATAATGCACTGTTGTTGCCTTGATGCATCTCCAGTAGTTACTCCAAGTACTTAACACATTGGAATGCAGAGAGCACTAGGAAAANCCCAGCACTGCATAGGGGTCTCACCACTGCTGAAGAGAGGAGAAGGATCATACCCCTTGACCTGCCAGTAATGCTTTTCCTAGTGCAACCCAGCATGCTGTTGACCTTCTTTGCCTTGTAGGTTCATTGCTGGTTCATGGACAGCTGGGTAGCTACCCCTGGATCCTTTTCTGCAAAGCTGATGTCCAGCTGGGCAGCTCCAGCCTGCACTGGTGCATGGGGTTATTCCACTCATATGCAGGACTTGGCAATTCCCTTTGCTGAACTTCATGAGGCTGAGGCTGGCCAATTTATGCAGCCTGTTGAGGTCCCTCTGAAGGGCACCACACCCACCTGGTGTGTTGGCCACCACTTCATACCATCAACTTCAAGGATTTATCCTTACATGAAGTTTCCAGGTATTTTTTTCAGAGTGAAATTACAGATTTCTAAACTAACCTAAAAAATATTTACTTGCTGGAATGTTGTCATATAGTCTGAATTAGAGGTTAAACACCTCTCTTTAGTCAACAGAGTGAACCAGCCTCTTCCATAAATGATTTATATTTAGGAATCACTGCTCTGGTTCATACAGGTCTCAAGAAGGTCTGTGCTCCTCCTCCACTTACTTTAGAAGAAGTACACAGAAATTAAGTCAGATAATTTAGCAAAGTTAGATACTTAAAGTTAGGATGAGACACTATTTTATTGTATTTCAGCCTGAAATAACAATCCTTGACCCTATAAAAATATACTGTGGATACTTGCTTTTTAAAATCACTGCAGTAACTGAAATGGTCTGCTGGAGCTGCATCCTCTCCATATTTTATTTTTGATTTCCCTTTTACCTAGATGACATTGTTAACAGAAAGAAGTTTTCCAGAAATGTTTTAGTGGTTTAAGCAGGAAATCGGACCCTTTCTCTTTAAAAGCACAGCCGAGGTGCTGTTTTAGAGGGAGTGTGGTGTTTGGCTCTTGTCTTCGATCCAAGAGCTGCTGTATAAGAAAACCCAAACATCTTCCTTAAGCTCTGTTTCAGTGTCACTGCATTTAGTGTACTTTCATGAATGAGACAGACTTTAGTAACACAAAATCCTCAAAATTATTTTCTAAGTACTTTTGATCAATTTTTTTTTTTTTTTTAAATAGCAGTGTGAGAAACTTCTCTGTGTTTCTGTTGTTAGTTTTCAGTGCTTGGAAACCACCTCTGAGCTAGGGGAGAGCTTTATAATTCTTGCATCCAGTTGTTTGTTACATTTTAAAGTGCGTGTTACAATATATAACTTCAAGAAATGCTACCAAATCGTTAAAGAAAGCTACCATAAAGCACTTCTTCAATGTTGTCAATGTTGTACGTTTACATGCGCCTTTAGGAAAGACTGTTTATATTAATATATAAAGTTTGGTACAAAAAAGAGGTTTATGTGCCAAGTGATAAAAAGGTTGCTGCTTCTTGCAGTGCTGTAGTTTTTGTGCTGTGAAGAGGGTATTGGATGAACCTTGCCAGCAGCAAGGAAATGTGGCCATTTTTAGGTACATAACCCTTAGCCTGGTGAGAGATACTGAGGGAAGTGGTGCTGAGGTAAATGCACAGGTGGTTTGGGAGGGGGTTACATTTGTCTAAGAAAGCCACTTGCTTAGGGTGAGTTCAGCTCCCTGTGCTAGTTGAGACATATTTAGAAACCTGATACTTGAGGCCAGTAGTTGGTAAAGCTGAGCCTTGGGCAGGAGTAACTTCTCCTTTTTCATCCGGCAACTCCTAGAGAGATAAGGAAGGGTACAAAGATCATTCTGCATCTTCTAGGCTGGGCTAGAAGCACCTTTTGAAGCAAATGTGCATGAGTCTGTACACACCCAGTACAAAGAAGTGTCAAGGAAACCACAGGTGACCTGTGTCAGCCTCAGTCAGCCCTCTTGCCAAAGATTTAGCCAGGTACACAAAAAGGCCCCACATTTTACTCTCCTAAGTTGTTTCATGGGGATTTTAAAGTCCAGAATAAACCATGCTGTTGTGATTTACTTCATCTGTGAGCATAGTACATTGGCCCAATGTCACCTTGCTTTCCAGCATTCTAGTTTTTGGAGTCCTTGGGTTTTGCACAAGTGCAGCTATGCTAGCAGAAGCTTTGGGCCCCGAACAAGTAAATCCATGGCTGTTTTTGGGTCTGTGAAAGGTAAAGCAAGACAGGAACCTGCAGTAACAGTAGCAACAATTGAGTTGTGTAGATATAAATGTAAAACTTTCCCCAAGGCTTGTAACCAAATACATCTACTTTTTGCAAGCAAACCCAAAGTTATTTGGTGGGTAGAAGTGTTTTCAGGCCAGCACTGAAAGTGGGGAGAAAAGGGATTGAATACGTCCCTGTGATCTGAACATTGCAGTAGGCCTTATGGATCACAGATGGGTTGTTTATGTAAAAAAAAAGAAAACAAAAACAAAAACAAGAGTGTTCATACAGCATGTACTGGCTCACATTATTCACTATTATATGGAAAAATTAAATAGATTTTTTTAATCATTCCTTTATGACAAAAATAAGGGGTTTTTAATGTAGTAAGCCTGTATGTTAAATAGTGTAATTTAAGTGTTTGGGGGGAAAAATGTTAGATGAACGTTCTCTCATGATCACTGCGTATATCTTGAAGCATATCTCTCATGAGTAGTTCCTGTTTTGTGACAGCCAGGTGTCAGCCACTGCCTAAGTGAACTATAGTGAAGAATCCCGATGATAATCATGGAGGTTAGCATCCAGTTCATAGAGACAAATATGGTATATTTGGTATGTATAGTACATTTTTCACTGAGAATAGGAATCTTTTCTATATAGCTGTGAGAAGGGACATAAGCAAGCCAAGACTCTCTTTTAAGCTCCTCATATCTGTCAGTACCGTTCCAGTTCATTCAGATCTGCATAATTAATTTCTGTGTAAACACACTGCAACTCTTAAGTACCACTGCTGGAAGTAGGCTCCCTAATGTGTTTTGGATTTGTGTTTTTTATAATTCTATTTTTTATTGATCCACACTTAGATGATTATATTACCTTCAAATTATTGGTTAAATATATTTAGCCTTGCTTAGGTTGCAAAACCACGAAGTTATTCTGTTTTCTCATCTGCAGAGCAGCTTTTGAGGTGATCATGTTTAAAAAGTAAAATGTCAGGAGGGGAGAAGAAAGTCCAAACCCCTACGGTAAGAAGAGATTAACTGTAAAGGTAAGGCAGATATCTATAGTTGTATATATAAAATAGATCGGTGTGAAGCTGTTGCAGTCGGGGGTCGGTCCGTCCGTCCCTCAGTCCGTCTGTCCCCGGCCGGGCCCCTGCCGCGCGCTCCCGGCCCGCGCACGCGCGCTGGCGCTGCCCCGCTGCGGGCTCCCGCTCCCGGCCCGGCCGCGCTTTTCCCTTCCCGTCCTTTCCCGCTGCGGCTCCCGCCGGGCCGCGGGCGGAGCGCAGCAGCACCATGGCGGCAGCACGGCCCAGCGACGCCCCCGAGACAGTGCGCGGTGAGTGACTCCCAGCGGCGGGGCTCTGGCTGCCGGCCGTCGGTGTCGAGTCCCGGCGCCGCTCCCGGCGGGCTGTGTGTCCGCTCCGAGGTTCCCTGCGGCCTCGGACGGCAGCGCTGCTGCGGGAGGAGCGCGGGGCGCGGCCTGCCTGCCCCTCGCGGGCCTTCCCCAGGCCCTGCTGGCAGCGCAGCGGCCGCCGCGGCTCTGTCTGTGTTGGTCACTCAGCTCAGGCTTCGAGCGGACAGGCAGCCCTGCGCTCGAAGGACGTGCTCCTATCGCATTTAAATATGGTTAGATTATGAAATGCCCGCCCTTACGTTTTTCAGATATATTTATGCAGACGTGCGGTATTTGTATAATTGAACGTGAACTGGCCGGTCAGCCTTATCTCCATCCCTTGGAAGGTGATGGAACGGGTCATACATTCCTGTGAAAGCTGCTCTAGGTGACCCTGCCTTGACATGAGGGTTGGACTGGATGATCTCCAGAGGTGCCTTCCAACCCTAATGATACTGTAAACCTCATAATTTGTGCTTGAAGTGTTTCTCAAAGATGAGACATTAAGATGTCCAGATTTATTGACATGCTATGTTTAGTGCCACATATTAAATATTCCTCTGAAGTAGTAAAGTGTAAGAGAGTGATGTGGTGGTGGGAAACTACTAGAACTGGATGTCTCATCTTTCTGCATGGGTTTATGGTTTACCTAAATAGGGTACATAAAAAATTAATAGCAGAATATTAAAAAATCAGTAGAATGAAAATCTAGTGAAATATAAACATACTAAGTTTTTCATCAATGTCAAGTTTTATCAAAATAAAATGTATGTATTGTCCTTAAACACATTTTGACAAAATATGGTACAGACAGATTTTTAAAGGCATTTAGAATTTAGGGATCTTTCCAGCCTTTCAAGGTCTGTGTACTTCTCGTCTGTATGTTTCTTGAGTCTCTCTGTGCCAGCTTGTGCTGGAAAGTGCTATGCTGTTGACAGATGGAGTCCAAACAATTTTCAGAATTGATTGCATGGGGAAATTGAGGCACCCTCTAGTGATGGCTATTTTCTTTTACAGAAGCTCATTTTCCAAGAATAAACAGAATAGCTCAGTAGTACCCTTCAGAAGAAAACTAATCACTAGTTTCCATATGTGTTGTTTTGTTTTTCTAAGTATTTTGCTCTGTTACTTTTTGCTTCCAAAATGCTTCTGTAATTTTGCAAATTTTGTATGATCAAGTGAAAAGTACAGCATGTGGTATGCTGGGTGGACCATAGCATTGGTTTACTTAATTGCAGTATAATTTATACATCTATTCGGTTGTTTTTTTTGAAATTGCATCTCACATTTTGAGAAAGAGTACGCCTTGAGCTGAAGCCTTCGTGTATCTATTCAAAACTTATTTCAATTCCCCCCTCCTCCAGGATTCAGTTTGACTGATTTACAAATAATTTAAATTTCCACGTTCTACATGTTGTAGTTTTGAATATGCTGACACTGCTGTTAACTATTGTGTTGCCCAGTTATAAAGTAAGAGTAGATTTGAGTTTCTCACTCCTTTGTTAGAATGATTATATATGTATGAATTTCTGATTATCATTTTCCTGCCAAGGGATAACTAACCATTTGAAAAAAAAAAACAAACGGTGATTTCCCCTGCACTTTTCCAGGTGCCATTGAAAAGTTCTACATAGTCTGTTTGCTCCACTATCTTGTTTCAGTTTTGTTTTAATGCCTGTGATAATGTACATCACCTCTATTTTGAGGCCTTTTTAGTTTGTTATAGTTGTCACCATATTATGTTAAATTTGTGGTGTTAAAAGTACACACACCTCCTCATGCTTTTTTTGGGAAAAGGGAACTGTATTTTAAAGCAAGTGGGAAGTAGATAATGTTTCTGGAATCATCAGTTTGTCACATCCCTCAAATAGGTGGTTTATTTTCTTCTAGCATGGAGTGATTATCGTTCTCGACCCACTATGGCAAGCTTTTCTTGAAACATGTCCGTCAGCTACTTCTTCACTTGATATTCAGCATAATCTCTGTACTAGTCTTTCAGGCATTCAGTCTCTACTATTTTTTAATGCAATCTGTTTGCAGAAATTCATTATTTTACTCTAATCCAGTTATATGTGCACTTCATCCCTTTATATCTTTCTAAAATGGAATGACATAGGTATATGTCAGTTCACTAGTCAGACTAGTAAATAAGAGTTTCAAAAGAAGAATTGCTTTAAATGTCTGGTAGTTACTACCTTGTGAGGCCAGCACAATTGCAGTTTTCCTGTATCTTTTTCTTCATTGTTGAGTTTGTGTCTTAACTATGCATCTATGCAGTTTATATATCCATGAAAAACACAGCAGTTTTTCTAGGATCTGTGCTGGAAGTTACCATTCACTATTGTCATTCAAGTAACTGATGCTTAGTCAGAGCATTAATATGTGTCCTGTACCTGGTTTCTGCATCCTTTGAGATACTTGCAGAAGTTCTGAGTCTGTGTCAGTGCAGAGAGCTTTGAAGCCAGAGATGGCTTGGGCCCCCTCTGAGTGCAGATGAAATCAAGGGAGAACACTTTTACTAGATGATATTTTCATGGTCTCAAGTGTAATTTTGGTTTGAGCATGCGGCAAACTTGTTAGATCTGCCTGACGTAAAGTACGGAGCCACTGTAGGACAATTATACTTCCAGTGTAAAACATGGTGTGGGTTTCTTTCATACAGCCTTGTAATGGTGATCCTGCAAAGTAATATGTTCATGGATATCAGTTTTACTTTGTTCACTTCAAAGATGTATTTTGAAGTTGAGCTCAACTTAGTTGGCTGTAGAGCCTATTCACATACACAGAGCAAAAGTGTACGTCCAGAGAAATAAAGTAATGAAACCATTTTTTTAATGTGGTCATTTTTTTTAGAAGCCTACAGTATCTCACAGTATTTGATGCAGCTACCAAAGCCTTAAAATGGTTTTTGTTACATATAGGAAAGATAATGACCCTGTTGTCTCAAGGGACAGATTAATTAATAAAGAATTCTGCATACAAGAGCGTAAGTTCAAATGCTTTATGAGGTGCTTAAAGTAGGAGCAGATTTTTTCTGCCCTAATTTTGCATGTTTACACTGTTTACCTAGCTTGTCTGGAATTATTTACAGACAATTCTAAAGGATTTCAGATCATCTAATCTGTTGCTTTCTAGTTTTCATTTATCAGAATGGAATTGAAACAATACATTTGCTGCAATGAAATAGAATATGTTTTTGCATTCTAACTAAACAGATTAAAATGGTAGAAAAAATTCAGAAGAGGAAAATCTAAAGGTAATTCTAGACCAGCTTCTTCCTTGAAATATTCTTTTCTAAGTCTTGATACTTGGGTTTGGTGGGGTTTTTTGGTTGATTGAGTTTCTTTGAGGGTTGCAGTTTGTCTGTTTGTTTTTAACTTAAAAGCTTGCTCTAGTGAAGGTTCCATAACTGTTTAAGGGACTCAATTCCAGTGTTAGAATAAGAAGTTATTTTTTTTCTAGTGTGTATACCCACCTTTCATGCTGCAATTAATGCTCATAATTTCCATCTCCAGCAGACAGAGCCTTTTTTCTGTGCCACCATCTTTTGTGAGCCTGAAGTTTAAAAATCGCTAGTTTTTCTCAATTCCAAAAACTTTTCAAAGGCCATCTTTGAGCAAATGGGACTTTCTAAGAATTCTTGCTTGTGTTTTCTGTACACAGATAAACACTATTGCACCATTAAAATCATTAATCAATCCTTTAAAGGTGTTCAATTGGGGCAGATGCTGATAATTCCTGTAAAATAGTGGTTTGCACTTTGCACCCTGTTCATTCTTTTGAAAGTTTCCAAATGCAATGAATATTTCTTTTCTACAAATACAGGCAGTAAATTGTATAGTTTGGCAATATTAGAATTCTTCCAAATCCCTTGATGATTCTGAGTAGAATCAGTAGTAGTGAGGTTTATCTTAATGTATTTTTCTTTTCTAAATGATGGTCATCTTAGTGTGCTTAAGTATTTTTTACAGTGGTTCATAGTATATAATGAAAGGTAAATCTGTTGCAGTTTAAATGCATTTAAATTATACTTTGTAAGGACTGGATTCCAAAAAATTTTAAAAATGTTTCATTTATTCACATTTTCTCATTCGAGTTCTTTTTGTTGGAACATGGGACTCTGGTATAAATGGTTTTATTTCCCATACATTTCTTTCAGAGAATACTTAATTTAAACACATTACCATTTTTCTCTGTTTCAGACTTGCCGCCTGTTCCTTCTACATCCAGGACAAGCTTTGCAGAGCTTTCTGTTAGGCAGCGAATGAGAGAGAAACTAAAAGCAGCAAAGGTAAGAATCCTTTAGAAGTCCTGTTTGATTGACCTCAGTCTTATAAGCAACACTCACTTCATTTTAGTTGCTTTGTGCTATGTGAATTTGAGTTGGGATATCTGCTTTTTTATTCCTGAAGCTGAAAGAGTACTCAGTTTATCAGTATGATTACTTTCTGTATTGCAATTTTCTTTTCTAAAGTTGATATTTAATTTGTTGATAGTAACATAAAAGGTATCATTGTTATCATTGTTTTGTAACTCAGATGATACAGTCATTACAAATTCTTTCTGTGCTCTTTGTCAAAAAATTTCCTACACTATTTTGAAAGCAATGGATTTCTCTGTATGTTTGCTGTGCAATTTAATAAGGTGTATTAATATTGGGATCTGGAAAATCACCTAAACTGATTTTATAATTAAAAGATTCTGTCCCTAACACAAATACCAGTAAGTTTTGAGTTCCTGGGAAATATGGTAGCTTTGATCTATTTCTGTTTCTATTACAGCTAAACTTTTTCATTTGTTTGCGTAGACAAAAGCCGAAATTACTTTATCACAAGAAGACCCCAGTCCACAACCAAGACACTTAAAAGGCATCAGAGAAAGAAAGCCAGGAGTCAGATTGGATAAAATGGTAAAAATGTGCATTGTACCTTGCTATTTTTATAGTAAGAAAGTGAATGTGAAACATGAGAAAAAAATCAAAGCCTGCACACTTTTGAAGACCAGTTTCATTTATCAGAATTATGCTACTGTTTGAATTAGTAACCAGAAAGGAACCATTCTGATTTTTTTTATTTTAAGTATTTAACTGCTTACATTGTAGTATGGACATCATGTGAAACTGCTGTCATTTAGAGGCTCATGATTCTGTTGCTTAAGATGCCTTGAAGTATTTAAAATTTACGGTAACAGGAGCTTTATATAAATAAAGTTCCCACTGTAATAGAGCTTTTTATAAATTTGAACAGTGCAATTGCTGAATGCTGGATATTAACTTTTTGTAATTGTATTTTATTGTATTTCCGTGTTAGCATTTTATATTGAGGTGTTTTTGTATAAACATGTTCTTTGTTGGAAAATTATTTTTGTATTAAAAAAACGACAAAGGCTCTGTCTGTGCAGAACTGGCACTCATATTCTCCAGAATTCACAAAGAGATTGCTTGCCTGTACAAAATGTGTTTCAAAGAATGTGTTATTCCCAGGAAATAACAGCATATAGCAGTAACGCCTTTATATGGAATTCCAAACAATATGATTTAGCCCAGCTAAATCACCTGTCTAGGGGAGAATTGCCATTTCTGTGGTAAGATTCTTGGCAATGTTATCTTATAATAAGTAATTATTACAGCTTTCAGTTAATTAGTACTATTTTAATATATTTGTATTAGGAAAATGCGGAAGTGATACCCTTATTAGAGTTGTTTACTAATTTTATATCAAATATATGTGAAACCTTCCACGTGTTGGTTTTGTTTCTTGTTCTTTTTTATGCACAAGGTGTATTGTTTTGTTGTTAACCAGGTGGCCATCAGATTGACAGAATTTGAGATTTTCTTTTTGATTTTATTACTTTGACGTATAGGTGTAATAGAGGTAAACTTGAGAAGTTTCTTCCCTTAACAATTCAGGCCACAAGGAGGAGGAACAGATAGAATGGAGGAATAGATAGAATGGTAGATGTCTTTTTGTTGGTTAAGCCTGTTGAAAATCACTTTGAAACACTTAAAGGAACCTGCTGAAGCAACCTCAGAACCAGTTGCCTTTACAGTGATCTGTGTGTAGGGACAGATAAGGCTTCAGAGACCTGGGAATGGATAAACATGATACCTCTTTTCTTGAAAAGGAGGGGGCATGTCACCCATGGAGTTAGAGAGTAGCCTAGCAGTAATTGTTTGAGAAAATAAAATAAATAATCAGTTGTGTATTTCAGCACCCTAGCAATGAACACCACCTTTTTTAAACATCACCAAAGAGAGTTTTCCTGATTGCAGCAGGGCCTGTCTGGGAAGTGCCCTGATTCCCTGACCTGGGCCGCAGTCCCTGCCAGCTGCACCCGTGGCGCTGCTGCCCTGCTGGGGCTGCCTGCCCGAGCGGAGCGTTTGCCATTGCTGCCTCCTTTCTCTCCCTCTGGACATCAGCATGGGATTGCTTGTGTTCAGGAGTGCAGAAACAGTGATCCCATTCAGCAGTGAAGACAGCTACTTGTCATTTAGGCAGTGAACTATTTCTTTATGCTCTACAGTCTATTTCTTGACCCAAAGGAATTAAGTAATAGCTGTACCCTTGTAAAATAAATATGCAATCTGTTACCATAGTGGTGATGTTTCTCTTGTTATTTTTTTCTGTAAAAAAGCAATATCTAAAAACTGTAGTCAATTGTATTTTTTATGGCTCACTAAATGTACGCTAAAACTTACGTATGTGTTTTTCATGCAGTCTGATAATGATAAATTCAGGGAGATGCCAGAGGGTGAATCACACTTATCATCAAAAGTAAAGTTTCATGATTTTGTAAAAAAGCTTAAGCAAAAGTCAACAGTAAGTACCAATTCCTCCATTTCAATAATGAATATTAATTTAATTTAACCTTTATATGGCTTCATGATTCTGTTTGAAGAAGCAGACAGAATGCAGTCTTAAGCAGTGGAGAAGATTTTATTTAATTGAAAAATTCACAAGAAGTATATGCCAACAATTGAAGTATATTAAAGGAACCTTCATCAATTTTAAGAATGGCTTTAGATCATTTGATTAAAAAATCGAAAAAACTCTAGTAAATCCATCTGGACACAATTACTGGAGTTTGCAGGAAAAATGCGATTTCTGTTTAAATCCTTTTTATTGAATGCCACCAGTTGGCAGTTAAAGCATTTTACAAATTAGGATATTGATAATTATTACCCACAAAGTACTTCTGTTAATTTTTTCTTAGAGGATTATCCTAAAGCTAAAGGGTCCTGGATCCTTCAGAGGCAAAAGGCCATTAGAAATTTCTCTTCCTATCATTTACCTGAGTATCTGCAGTATGGCAAGAACTTAAACTTTGGTGTTCTGATTCCCAAATGGTTTATATTTAAAACAATAAGAATGTTAAAATTAGACCAGGTAACTTTTTAAACAAAACTTTGCAAGAAATATTGAATGATATATATAGAAATAGAGAAAGTTTCGTGAATTATTTACAGATTTCAGTTAGCTTCAGCATTTGAGTGAGTTCTGTTTGAGATAGCGTAATAATAATCTTGTAACAAATGTTTATACATGCTGCTGTTTCATATTTTTAATGGGAAGATTTATTCACTTTCCCTGATTTTCTTAAAAATACCATAATAAAGTATCTTTGTATTCTTTTTTTAGTTCCAGAATGATTTTCCTTCTGAGGAAGAAGCATATAAGTTCTTTACCTTCAATTTTGATGCTGTACCAGAGAAAATGAAAGCTGGAGCCAGGAGAAAGAATGGATTAAATGAAGAAGAAGAGGTAGAAGAAGAATGTGTCGAAACTCATGAAGGTGAACAAGAGGATGAAATGGTGAGAACTATAGGATAAACATTTTTTTATTCAGACTTCTGTTAATTTTATTAGTCTATGTACAACGGCGTCTTTGGTTTCCTTAAAAATTTCCAAAGCATACTTTCTCAAGAAACTTCCTTAAGAAACAGACAAACTAACAGAGGTGTTTGCTCTTAACCTATAGGATGAAGATGTACGCCTAGTGAAAGATGATGATTTATTCATAGGGCAGACAGATGAAGAGCTTGTAGTAATGAAACCTGTTGCTTGTGAAAGCTACACTGAGCAAGTGAAAAGGGAAAAAGAATTTCTCTTCATTCCCAGCATGTTACCAGGTATGAAGATTGTGCTTATCCATTTAGTTCCTGGATTTTTGCATAGCATGGCACTCTTTGATCTGCTGAATAAATCTTGTATTGACTATCTCTGGCAGCAGGGAGAGATGTTTAATTGCAGTTCTCTGATGCTGATCATCCAGTCAAGTCTGAAAAGGTCTGACAGGATGGATTAGCTGGGAACATGCATATCTCAGCAGGTCATCATCACCTGCTGCACTGGCAAGTGTACTCAGCATACCTCAGTTGCTTGGGGGTAACTTCCTCACTGCTGTCTGTAGGAAGTTCAAGGTGCTGACCCCTCTTCTGCTGTTATTTAATGTATGTGGCTTTGATCATATCTCTGACCTTTTTGCCTTATTCCCACAGAACTTCAAAATCCTGAAAAATAGCTTTATAATATCACTTGCTATTTGATATTTGAACTGGAAGAAATAGAACCAAGTCTCCCAGTATATACTGGAATGGTATCAGTACAGCTTGCAATGCAATGTCATAATATTTGGCATTGTGTACCTCTGTTTTTTCATGTCCTGTAATTTAGTTCTGACTATTTCCTGTGTGATCCACTATGTTCTGATTTAGGGGAAAACTTTCATTGTAACCCTCAGTACAATCCCTCCCTGTTTCAAGATTGCTTCTTGAAAAATGCTGAATCCGTACACAGAGTACAGCCTTGCAGGCAGGTCTTCAGAACAAATTCCACCTGCTGTTATTTGGCCAACATAACTCTTTATGCATGTTTTATATTTTGTATGAGACTAGCTTAAGCAGACTATATATTAACAGTAGGTCTGATTAATCTGAAAGTTTCACTTTCCATTGGAAAGGCTTAGAAATGCTTCTCTAGTCAGTTGCTGCTCGAGGTTTTCTGCACTGTTTTGCAAACAACCATTAACACTAAACTCCACTAAATAACTTGAAGTATTTTTTGGTGAGGAAGTTTTTAATTATTGGTTTATTAGAATTGTGACAGTTTGGTACTTTTATAAGAGATCTGTCTTGATTAAAATAAGGACCTGTTTTAATTCTATATTTATTTTTTTTTCTTTATGTAGAAAAATGCTTCTGACAGCATACTTAATACACAGTGCCATTCATTTTAAGAACTAACAAACTAAAACTACAGTTACAAGATACTTTACATGGTTTTGGTTTTAATTTCTCATTAGTGCCTGCTTCTGAGAAGATGCCTAGAAATATGCAGCCCAGGTACCTTGAGGATGAAGGTCTTTACACTGGAGAAAGGCCCTTTGTATCACAATCTAATCAAAATATTTTAGAAAACAGAATACTCAGACAGGACCAAGTAAGTCACTGCTACCTTTTTAGTTGTAACTTTTATCAGTATTTTACTTATCTTTATAAGTATCTTATTTTTGTTACAGTTAAGTAACTGGATGGTTGTGCTAATCTGGGGCTTTTATCTTCAAAATGTTGAGCAACATCAGATGTTGGGAAATACATATTTTTGTAGGAGCGTGTTTTTAGCGTAACCCCATGGTCAGAACATCAGAGTGGGTCTTATAAAACTGGTGTCTTTTCCTGGCTCTGTTTGTAGCCTGCTGGGGAGCAGATCACTGATCAGACTGTAAGGCTAATTAAATATTGGTATAGATTATCAGAGAGGTTTTAGAATCCCTCCAGATTTTTAAGAATGTCTTATGGAAAGACTTGCGAAAGTGGCTTGGATATATTTTGTCCTGCTGTATTATCATCCTATACTTGACAAGGTGTGTATTCAATATAGACTTAAACTTCTGAGCAGCAGCTGCCCTTTATATTTTTTTGTGATTCTGTGTATTCTTCATGTGCTTTTGTTAATCAGATTGGGAATATTTGGATCTAATTTTTTTGAATGGGCTGTTTCAAATTAGTTTTCTGGTTGACTTCATGGTCTTACCACATCAGCATTTGGCTCAATGGTCAGATTAAAGCAGGTATGGAACTAACAGGGCAGGGCAGCATCCTTGGACAGCTGCCCTGGTTTAAGCTGTATTTGAATCCAGGTAATGAGAACAGAGAGAATGAGAATTGGGACAACGTTGAATATGCAAAGCCATGGATAGCAATTGCTGTGTAAAATACTTGCCTAGTCTGCTATCATAGGTGCTGTTTTAGTAGTTCAGGTTGTGGACTAGAAGATTTGAGAGGTGCTTTGATAAATTATCTGACCTCCATTTAGCTCTTGTGTAAAACAAGACTTATAATTCTTTCCATTTTAGTGATTAAAGAGCATAGCATTTAAATAAGTGATATGTTGATTTATTTTTTCTTTCAAATCTGTAACACAGTGTTGAAGGAAAAATATATCAGTATAATCAAAGCTTGAGCAATGTCTTGGTCTTTTAATTTCAAAACTTACCTCTGGTTTATTTGAAGATCTCATTTTGGTGCATTAGGGAACTTTTTTTTATTTTGGTCATAAACAATCCATAATCACCTTTTATTTTGTATTCTCTATAAGAATTATGATTTTGCAAGTAATTCCTTTATTCCTTTAAGAAACAATACATCATTTTGTTTTCCTTTGTAGGGGAAAGAGTGGTTTGGTGATGATGGCAAAATCTTAGCATTACCTAATCCAATTAAACAGTCTTCTACTAGGCCTCCAATATTCTCACTTGAAGAAGGCATTGCACCAGAACTTGAAACAGTGTATAGAAAGGGATGCATATTTCATACATATGATTCCTGAGACACATTATCCCAGTTCTTCTGCACCAGAAACCCCAGTGAGCTGAAGGGTTTTGTGCTAACAACCATGACTATTGACTGTTTTTTGTGATTTCATATCTGTTCTTCAAATCAGTTCTACTTTATTAAGTATATATCTTTTTATTTTCCTGTAAAAATGCGTACAAAAGGATGAAGAGTTTAGCTGGTAGTGCTGGTTCAAGTAGTAAAGTGTCAGCCCATGACAAACACCTTCAAGTCTGTGAGTCACTAAGATCATTGTGAGGCTCCCTGGGATATTCTCATGCCAAAGTAGGGTAGTGCCTATATTAGTGTATTTATAAAGTTTGCTCATGTAGATGGTGACTAATTTCGAGTTATGTACCATCAATTCAGATATTTTTGGAAGGTTGTGGAGTTTTTTTCTTTGTTGTTTTTCTTGTTTGTTTTGTTTTGTTTGCAAGGGTTTTTGTGGTTGATTTTTTTCCCATCACAACATACCTACCCTGGCAAACAGCAGTTTTAATGTGCAATCAGTACAAATCAAAATAAGTTGCAATTAAAGCCATTCAGCAATCTTGAAGCAAGCTTTAATTGTTCTGCTTGTTAGAACTTTATTACCCTCTTGGAAAAGCTGACTTTTAAGACTTCTAAATAGAGTGCTCTCTTGGGACACACAAGTTGTTGATACAGATTTAAATGTGGCCCTTTAGTTGATGCTGGTGATAAATATACAATCCACAGGCTGCATCCAGTACTGCAGATCTGTGCAGGGTGCATCTGCAGGCAGGATAAATTTACTGTTTAGGTCATGTAAAAATATGCCAAGAGAGCTTACACTTCAAGAACGCTGTGTTTACATGAACAGTGTCAGAGAAATATCTAACTCACAGTGGCAAAACACTGAGCTTAAGGGTCCTTTATGGGCAGAAAAATAGTTAAAGCATAAGGAATTCAGAGTTGTCATTTTTATGACACATTGCATCTTATTAAACATTTTGATGNCTGAAGGATTCTAATAAGGAAGCAGGAGTAGTCAGTCTGGAAGCAGTGTTAATTATCTTCTAATTTCAGTAACTTGAGGATGTAGGCCATGGGTGTCTTTTGGTTGCAGTGGGTTGAAGCAGGCTTTTTAAGCTTTGTTACTGAAAGTTGTCATTTGCCTTCACTGGTCTGAATTTCCCAGGTGTTTGATTGGGGAAGCAAGTAATATATTTCCTAATCTACACAATCTACAAGGAGAGCTCCTTGTCTTCCTAATCTACAAGGACAGCTGTTCTGTGAGAACTGGACTCCATCCTAGAGCTCACTTCTAAGAGGAAGCAAAGCAATACTAAATATATGTGTCAAAAGAGAACTAGGAGGCTCTGCTTTTTCTAGTCCAGTGTCATTGTCTTCACTGCTCAGCAAAATCTTCAGTATAGGAAGAGGATTTCTTATTTCAGCCTCACATGGGCTATAAAAATTCAGTTGTGTAGAATATCCTGGTGGTTTTGTGCCACCCACTTGTCAATAAAGCAAGCGGTTAACATACAGTTTTAGACTCAGCATTTAAATGTAGGTAATGCTAAATGGGTCATTTTCTGACAAAGAAAATTCCATGAAAGATA
>VZUA01032981.1:0-11164 GCA_013401035.1 Horornis vulcanius | reverse complement strand
TATTGAGACTTTGCAGATTGTGTTTTATTGCTGAGAACAAGTCAATGCAATAGACTTTAGATAACAACAGTCCTTTACTCAAGAACACTGCTTTGGTGTTTAAGTCACCAACAGGAAAAGTAATTAACTCTGTTAGTAGTATTGTGCATATTTTTTTTTACCAACACAACACTTATACAGCCCTGACATATTATAAAATGAAGATTTGCTGCCTCTTGCACTATTCAGTTTGCTTTGCAAAGGCAGAAGCTTTTAAAACTTCTGCTGCCTCTGTACAGAACAAAAGGCATTTCCTCTTTAAAATATCTTGAGCCCTAAGGACAGTATTTGCCTGGGATGTTTCAAACCACAAATATGATTAATGTGTGAAAAATGGAAAAGATTCTCCACTGCAGTCTATTCTCTGGCCAAGATAAAGGGCAAGCAAGGATCCAATTTCACACTGTTTAATTGTTGTGTCTGTAGTATTCTACAGGCATAATTAGGCAAAACTTTCTCTTTTTTATTTTGAAAACGTAGGAAAAAATACAGAAATATGAGACTTCATTCTTCAAATATAAGAAACAGAATATGCCAGAATTTAAGTCAGAAAAATTATCCTTTGTGCCAACTCATAGCCTACATTTCTGCAACTCCCCACTTCCTACCACATCCATGTCTTACTTTTTGTAGGATCTGGCTTCTGAAAACCACCTGTAATGGTCCCATGATGGCCAGATTCCTTCTAAGAGTGATGATTCCCATTGCACTGGCAGGATGCTCATGGCACTCATCCTGCCCAGGGTTCAGGGAAGAGCTGTCACTGCAATCCCATCCTGGCAGGGGGATTTTCCCCCATGGTGCCACACACATGGAACACAGTTGGAATCCTAGCACAGAAATTAGGCTGGGGCAGTTCCTCCTGGTTGTGCAGCCTCAGGATGCTGCTCCAGCACTCCCTGCCTTGGGCTCTAGATGTGCATTGCCAGGGATTTTCAAAGTGCAAGAGAAAAGGAGATTTGAGGGTTTTCTGAAGTAAAAAAGACAAAAAAAAAAAAACCCTCCCAAAAAACAACCACCAACCTCTTGCCTTCAGGTCAGTACAATGCTTAAGGCAGAATCGATGGGATTATATTAAATAAAATTTAGATGCCAAAAAGTGTCTGGAGTAGGTTGCTGTGACACACAGGTTAGCCAGCCTGGGAAACTTTGATCTCAGAACAGGTAAAAAGCATCTCCTAAAGAAGCAGGAGACTGCTGAGGGCAGGAGAAGGAAGGTTAAGGATCAGGATTTCTTGATACAGGAAGGGATGAGAAAGTGCCTATGCACAAGGACAGGGAATTTTTGATGTGGGTAATTCTGATCAGCTGAATTACCATGAGATCCTGGTCAAATATTGAAGCTTGGGCCCAGACTGTGGGATCTCCATGCATGGAAATGTTTAAGACTTCATTTGGCTCATCCTTGAGCAGCTTGATGCAATTAAACTGGCTGTGAGAAGGGGGTTGGACTGGGTGACCTCCAGAGGAACCTTCCAACCTCAATTTTATTTTTTATATGGCAGTTTAAAACTGGAAAAGTTGGTCAAAATCTGTATACAACAAGGGAAACCAGACAGTGGTAGAGTTAATGTGCAATTCTCTGGGGAAAAGAAACACATCAGAGTGACACCATAAGTTAAAAGTCTCCAATAAAACTCGTATGACATTTTAGGCCACTGCCAGGACTGTTCGTCTTTCCCATCTGGACACTTTCTATGCACAGTCTCCCAAACAAGTTCTGCTTTTAGCTCCCACTATCAAGAAATCAGAGAGTGGGAGTGAGGTCATCTTATTTCACATCTTAAGTGAGTTCCACATTAGTGGAGGAAAGACAAGAACCAACTGACTGTGTCCTGAAAAGGAAAATCAGGGAGAATGGTCACTATTTATTATCCTTTTATAGTGCAGTTCTACTTACACAACTCCTTTCCATTAATCTCCAAGCTTTCTATGGAGAAAGCATAGAGTGATGCACAAATTAATGACCTGCTTTGCTGGAAGCAGCAGGAAAATCCTGCTTAATGTGTTTGCTCCTATTAGTGAGTGACCCACCAGCAGATTAGCAAAACCCAAACAGCAACAACAACCATAATGACTACACTTTTCTAATCAACCAGTCAAAATAGACTTTAATATGTGTATTTCTGATTGGGTGATGATGTCATACTGTTCATTGACACTGGAATGATTTTACTGGCCTGTATTTTCTCAGCTCTTTACCTCACTTTCTAGCACAAGTACCCAAAGATGGGCAAATATGACAAGAAGCTTGCAAAATTTACAGGTGTGTATTTAAAACTCAACAGTTCTAATGAGAAGAACCAGTTTGTTCTCTGGTCTTTTAATCCTGACAGTAGTTTTGAAATGTTGGTTGATGAAACTGTTGCTTAGCTGTGGGATTTTGCTCAGAGATGATTTGTCCCTCAAACCCACCTTTGACTGAGGTCGTAAAAGACCAGAAGCCTGAGGACTGGAAGGAGAAGAAATTCCAGAACTATTGAATCAGATGAATGGAATGAGAATATTCCTGCAAAGATCCCAGATGATGCTGTCATGATAAACTGGAGTAGCTGGATGAGGAACCAGAGCACAAAGCAGACCCCAGTGCTGAAGTAGGGGTTATGATTAGGAATTATCTCACAGTGCAAACCCTACAGTCAGCCCCAGGCACCTGTGTCAGAAAGAAGCTTTGGAAAGTGTAATCTACATTTCTGGACTTCTCCAAAGGATGTAGAAAGACCCAAAAGCTGAAAACCCAGCAAAGATTCACGTTGGCCTGGAAATATTTCTGTGAACCAGTTGGGTTTGGAATAGGTGGTAGATGAAGAGTTGCAAAGCAGTGATGGAGAAGAGCAAAATTATTTCGTATTTGGCCAAAACTCAAGTCAATATACTTGAAAACATAATCAATATTGGAAACTGACCAGCATCTGGGGCAGACCATTACTGATCCTTTTGTTTATTTTGTTTATTTTACTGTGACAAATGTACTCTTAAGCCTGTTAGACTTCTATATTTGTTTCAATTTTTTGCTTTTTTTTAAACCCACTAAGGGGAAAATATATTATGTGATTTAACCAGCATACACAGGAGACTCTGGGGTTGCCCTGTGAAAGAAGAGAGTAGTTGCTGTTCTTGGTCTGTAATTCATAGGCTCTAAGGGAGATTTAATTCATCTGACTTCAGACACTTCAAATAGAGTCACAAATACTTATTCTGGGGTCATCAAGGTTTTCCTTTCATCAAGGAAAGAAGCTAGATGTCTGTGATAAACTGGATAAATCTTCTGAAAGTTTCTCTTCTCTTTGTTTAGTCTAGAGAAAGTAGACATGCTTATCTTAAACCAGTTGATCTGCAACATAAACTAGATGTGGAAGTACATACAATTATCTTAAATTAGATCTTTAAACTATTAGCTGTCATAAATTCCCATCATCCAGGTGTTTCCCACTCAATTCTTTCAGGCAGACACAAGTCTTTGTATTGATTTTTGCATAGGCTCTGTCTGAATTCTAACTTTAGGTTTGCATCACACTTTCTGATCCTCATTTCCTCTCCAGATTAAAGACTTGGATAAAAGAAAACTTTGGAAAATAGAGTTGATGCAATTACAAGGCAGAAATTATTTGTTGTTACATAATGTGGATCTTTCAGTGATTAGAAGGATGCTGAAAGTTTCTTGGAAAAAAGGGAGAAGTAGCTGGCAGAAGTTGGCTAAATAGATAAAGTTACTGTTGAACAGAAGTTTATTTAGAGTCAGCAGATTCTGTAAAGTTGAATTTTAAATATATGTTCATTGATTTGTATATTACAAGCAGTATTTATCACTGTATCTATATAGCACTTTTTACAGCGTGAAGATATTTATGCTTATTAATTCCTGTGTGCTTTATTTAGCATAGAAATACTGCATAATTTGGGGGTTATTTTAAAACCTTATATTGGACGGTATTTAAAATGTGTCTTTTTAATATACCACATGTTCTATTTTTAGCCTTTTTGTCGTTGTTTCACATCTTTGGTGCCAGCTCCTAAACATAGTACATTCATTATTTTAATTGCTTTGTCAACTTCACATTTTTTTGCCTATCTTATTTTTGTCAGAGAGCAGACCTCAGGAGGGATGTGACAGAGTATAAATTGATTCTGAAGATGTGCTGGTTTATATGATTTTTAAAAGGTCTCCTTGTAAAGCCCTACCAAAACAAATTTGATATTGATTTTTTCATAAACCTCCCTTCTTGTCTCACTACCTCGTCTCACACCCAAGGATATCAATACAGTCTGACAATAAGTCCTTGATGCCCTGACCTTCCTGTGGTCACCAGCCCGTGACACCACACACTGCTTCACACTCTCCAGGAGGTGCTCCAAAGGGACAGGCAGGTGGTGGACCCCAAGTGGGCTAGCTGGAAGTACAGACAGTGGGTTTTCTTCCAGGGGTAACACCTGAGAATGAGAATTCAGGAGCAGCTGAGGGAGATCCAGGTGTTTATTCTAGAGAAAGGGAGGCTCACAAGGGGGGACTTCCTGGCTCTCCACAACTCCCTGACAGGAGGGAAGAGGGAGGTGGGGGTCAAGCTCTGCTCCTAGGACAAGAGGAAATGGTCTCAGACTACACCAGGAAAGGTTCAGGTTACACATCAGGAGGAATTTCCCCATGGAAAGGGTGGCCAGGCCTTGGCAGGGGCTGCTCAGGGAGATTTGGAGTGCCCATCCCTGCAGGTGTCCCAGGAAGGGCTGGAGGTGACACTCAGAGCTCTGGGCTGGGGACAAGGTGGGCACGGGGCACAGCTGGGACTCCATGGGCTGGGAGGGCTTTTCCAGCCTCAGGGATTCTGGGGTTCTTTGGGTTGACAGGATTTTCCTACCAGTAGGAAGGCAGGGAGCTACCTCTGTTCCTCATAAAATTTCCATCTGAAACTTTATAACATTATAGTTTCACNGGCACAGCAGTGTTCTGTCTGCTCTTCTCAGGGATGCAGAACGTGAAGTTCATTCTCTATAAATACACATATGTATTGATTTTTTTATTACCCCAGTTTGCTTCCAGGTGGAAAGAACTTAGTGTAGCCCCCAGTATTGGATAACTTGTGAGTCCAGGAGACTCTAAAACATGATTTTTAGAATAAAACATCTCAGTACTCTCTGCCCCATGAGTTCTGTGTTGAGTTTTGGGCCTCTCACATCTCAAAAGGATCTTGAACTGGGGGAGTGTGTCCTGGGAAGGGTCTGAAAAACAAGTCTTAGGAGCAGTAGCTGCGGGAACTGGGGTTCCTCAGTCTGGAGAAAAGAAGGTTCAGGAGGGACCTCATTGTTCTCTACAACTCCCTGAAAGGAGATTTTTGGTGAGGTGGGGTCGGTCTCTTCTGCCATGTCCAAAGTGAAAGGATGAGCAGAAATGGCCTGAAGTTGCAGCTCGGGAGGTTCAGATTGGATATTAGAAGTGGAAATTTCACTGAAAGAGTGGTCAGGCCTTGAAATGAGCTACCCAGGGAGGTCTGGAGTCACTGTCTGTGGGAGTGCTCAGGAGGAGCCTGGATGTGGCCCTTGGGGACAGGGTTTGGGCTGATGCTGGTGCTGGGTGATGCTGGGACTGGAAGTTCTCTTCCAGCCTTGATGATTCTGTGCTTTCCAGGAGCAGCAATGCCTGAGATAGGGCGAGTTAGACAATTCTGTGATGGAGTTGTACAAAAATGGAGATTGTTGTTGTACAAAAAGATGGAGATTGTTGTGTTTTTACCATGCAGAATTGAAGATTTCAATTATTTGTGATGCTCGGCTCGTTCTTAGGCTTGATCTGCACCAGGTGTGAAACAGGGCCCAAGGAGCAGCACCTGGGCCAGGAGGATGTGATGATGACTGAAGTCAGTCTACACTGCTTATCATGAGCCCCTCCAAAGCAGAATTATTTTGAAAAGAGCTATTTAGAGCAGCACAAAACTGAGCTAGAAACCAAGTTAACAATCAGTGTGGATCACTGGGATGGAGTGCTCAACTCACCCCCTGGCTCTCTCCCATTTAGCAGCAGAGCTGAGCCCAGAGGATGGATGTTTGTTGAGAGAGACCCAGCTATGCAAACAGCATTCCACTGATTTAACTCAGGCCAGATATAACAAACTCAGTGCTGTTCTGTGGGAGGCTGCAAAACCAAAGGCTCGTTGTTGTGGGCAGGAGGGAGCGGCCTAAGTGTCTCTCCTGAGCCCACTTCTGTTCAGTGGCTCCATTACTGACCTGGATAATTAAATAGAGAGGTTGCCTATTAAATTAGCAGGAGATACAAGGCTGGGAGGGATTGCACGTACACAGGAGGCAGAAGCAGAAATCAGGCAGGTCTTGATGAACTGGGAAATTGGTCTGGAAAAAGTTGGATAAAATTTAGCGACAAAATGGGTACCCTGAATAACCAAGTGCAAAAGTACTGTGTAGAGAGCAATTCTCTTGATTCTTCAGAAGAGGATTTTGAGGTTATTGTGCCTCCCAAGATGAACATTAACAGCCTTTGTAATTCTGTCCTGAAAAGCCAAATGAGAATCTCTGGAACTGTTGAGTACAGGTTTGGAAATTGTGAGAAAGCTATGGACCATCTTTAGACAGTCTGAAGGATAACAGAAGATATTATTAGAGAAACTGATAGAGAAAATGGGATTTCTGGACAATGTTGAAAGCGCCAGAGTTATTTAGTTGTAAAAAGATAAGGGTACTGGTGGGGAAAGGAATGATAAAACTTCATGTAGATTAAAGACTGGTGCAAAGATCAAGGTAATAATCTATTCTTCATGTTCCTAATAGACTGGAAAAGAAGCCATGGATTGAAACTGCAGCAGGAAACTCAAGCTAGATTAAAAAAAACGATTTCTAATCATGAGATTAGGTGAGCAGTGGAATAGGTTGTGCAGCCTGGGGAGTTATAAAATCTCCTTTTATTGTAAGTCTTCAAAATCTGGTTGGGGAAACATCTGTTTGAAATTGTGCAAACACAGGTGAACCTGGTTTAAAGAAAAAAGACTCAGGTGATCTCTCAGAGTCCTTTCAGCTCCATTTTTAGATGATGCCATATTTTCTACCTAAAATTGGAATGAAAGCATACAGCCCACTCTAGGTAGTAGATATTTATATTTAATTTTAATTTTCAGCATAAGGCAGCCAATACACAGGTAACCAACTTGTATATGCTCTTACTTCACAACACACACCACAAGCCTGGGCTGTTTCTGCCTATATGGCTTTCCCAATTCACTTCCAGGTTTCCTGGTGCAGAGATAGAGATGTGTCTTTCACTTATCTAATCAGAAATTGTGTGGAGCCAGCTGTAAGTGAGGTGCCAGCTAATACTCACTAAATAACCTTCCAGCCCATGGTAAATTCTATTTGTTGTCTTAACTCCCTGCTTGGGAAACTCCCTGACTGCTTGGAAAACTGTTAGAAATGTATTTTTTTCTATAGCACTCCTATGAATTTTTCCCAGGTTGCGTTAAAAAACACAGCAAACAAGCCAACAAATAGAACAAGCAATTAAAAATAGAAGCCAGAGGGATCAGAGTTTTGCACATTACCTATTAAACTGTGCTTTAAAGGAGTCAGAAATGCCAGGAGATAGCATGCTGCTTCAGAGTGTACAAAGACATGCACACCAGTAGGGCTGAAGTTGCAGAGGAAAAGGATGTTCCCTGCTCCAGCTGTTCCTCAGCATCTCTTGCCATTGCCTGCTTGGGGAAGTAGATTGAGTGCATCCTGATAAAGGACTTTTGTTTCATTTTACTCTTCGCAGCCCTTGCTGGATTTCAGAGGCTGATCTCTGTCTCTCCTTCTTAGTGAGCTAAAGACAGAAGAAAAATTAACCCATCATCTATAAGCTGAAGAAAAATAGCAGTTAGGGAAAAAATCCCTTGAGCAAGCATGTTACAGCTTCTAAGATTGAACAGCAGTTTATGTTTTATACTGGCACATGCATGGGCCAATATGTGACAAGGTGACATTCCTTTAAATATTTCTTATTTCAATTGTTTAATCTTCTCTTTGCTGACAAAGCTGCCTTTTTTTTCTTCTTGTGTAATCAAAGTCTCTGGCATGTTAGGCTAATTGAAATGACAGGCAAAAGTTTAAAGTAAAATCGATTCTTTGTCACTGAAGCATCCCCAAGTGTTTAAAAGGGAATGTGAGCTGAGGAAACACAAGATGTATGTTAACCACTTAGAAACCAAAACCTTTTGCTATAGCAGCTTGCTTTAAGAAAATGAGTTGTTAATTTAGTGAGGAGGCATTTACCAGATTCAATTAATGAATTAATTCTGGGAATAATTGATTTTACATTTGAAATAGCCACAGATGCAAATGGGTGAATGATGCTGGGAGAAAGAAAGGAATTGAAAACAAGGCATTTTAAAAGCTTTAGAGCAGAAAATCCTGCTGTTTGTCCATCTTTGGAGTTCCAATGAGAAAGAGCAGCTGGTTGCTGGAGTGAAAGTTAGCACTAAGGAATTCTGTGAGGTTTAGCTGTTCCTAAATGCTGTATCCATGTCCCCTGTCAGTAGGTGGTTTCAGCAGGAATCTGTGCTAGGTAACTGCATTAATCAGTGGAGCCTAAGTGCCAGAGATAGCCTGGCCTGTTTGACTTTCAAATTACCTGTAGGAAATGCTGCTTCATGAATATTAAATTTCAGCCTCCTCTGCCATGATCAATACATTAATTTTTATGTATGACCTCACAAAGATCCAGCCTGTCAAGCTACGGGCATTTGTCCAATATTCTTGTGTAAATGTCAAGGCAGATGTTTCTCAAAATCTGCTGCAATATTTCACCTAATAATAAAGGTGTCTGGCTGCATTGACCTCTTCATATCAGAAGTGGGAACCCAGGAAAATGCTGGCTAAATGGGACAAACTAATTTGGCATTTTGACAAGCAAAGGGGCAATGAGTTTGGCTAGAAAATATGGCAAGTTCCCCCTCTGGGCAAGTTCTGAGCCTGGGGAACGTAACTGGAGCAAGCCAGTCTTCCCAGAAAAATCACTCTCCATGGAAAGAACAAAAGGGGTTTTTTGTAGGAGCCTTTACATGGCCTCTGAAGGGAGCTGAGGTGCCTGGCTTAGAGACAGATGTCTTCACTCTGGATTTCAAATGTGAGAGGAGATGAATTCCCCTCTTCCCCTGGCTGTGGGAGATGCCAGCTCCAGAACAGAGAAATGCAGTGACCCATTCAGCAGCTGGAGCTGTCTGCCAGTTCACATGGAGAGGTGTTTAATGATATCTCAGAAACATCTCTTATTTATTTGGAATTCACTTTGAAGGACTACCTATTCCAATGTTTTCAGGTCAATGTGCCTTTTGAAATGCTAATCAGGTGGAATTGGCCTTTACCACAAGCAGATATTTGTATATCAAAGAGATTCCTTGCACACTTTATCGGTCTGAACCAAGTTTAGATTACATTGATGCATTATTTTTAATGCTGATTCCTGCTAAAATCTTCTTTTCTACGTCATTAACCTTCTAATTATTTTTAGCCTAGTGTTAGTTAGCCATTACCAGGCTCAGCACTGCACAGGGAAGTGAGTATTATTAATTCCAATGGTTCATTACCCCTCTATTTTTACATGCAGGCATCACAAAGCCCGTGTCAGAAATAAAAGTGGCAATATTGAGCGCTGTAACACTGAACAGAGCTGAGATTTCCCTCCTTAGACTTCCTGTGGAGGATGTGCTGAGGCCCTCAAAGCCCCCTGGAGGGACCTATATGTTCCTCCACACCTTTCCCTGCAGAGGTTGCTCCAAGCAGGATGCAGAAGCTCTCATGGATGAGCAGGGACTGCAGAGCAGCTGGTTGGCTCTGCTGCAGCCCTTGGGCAGAGGCACTTGAGTGACAGAGGAGAGGCTGAACTGGCATTTCTTCCAGCACTTGTCCTTCCCTGCTAATGCAGCCAACTGGCTGAGATGACCTTCAGCTGGGAGTCTCTGAATGGAAGTAATTTTGTGATTAAACAAAACTAGACTTGGGGGAAGTTTGAACAGTCTATTACAGAGCACAGATTTATTCCTTGGTTCGCTCCACTGCTGAAGGGATAAGCCACCAAAACCCAGGAATAAGGAACACCAAAGCTTCTAGGTGACAGAAATCGTAAACTGCAGATTTCACAGCAGATGCAGCACTGAATCCTCCGTTGGGAAAGTTTTGTGTAGAGCTAAATCACTTTGTCAGAACTATTGATGGTAAAATTTAGCCATATTTGTTCACTCCCATTGTTTATCCAACCCTGTTAAAATAAATGGCACATAAAAGTCCTAATCTGAATAAAGCCAATCTGTAAACAAGGCACAGGCACAAATTCACTGAATATGAATGGATTGCAACAAGTTACTGTGTCTGCTCTGTTTATTGCCATCTGCCATCTGTTTGGAGCAATTGATACTCATCCGAAGAGCCCTGAAGTAACAGGCTTTGTAGCACTCACATTTTCTCCAAATACTGCTTATTTTAGCCTGGAAACATTTGTCTCTCCCACCACAGGTGATCAGCGAGTTTGAAGCCTCTCCCGACTCATTTTCCTACAGAATCCCCAACCTGAGCCGGAATCGCCAGTACAGCGTGTGGGTGGTGGCCGTGACGGCTGCGGGAAGAGGCAACAGCAGCGAGATCATCACGGTGGAGCCGCTGGCCAAAGGTACAGGGACAGCTGCTCCGAGCCAGGCAGGGCTCTGCCCTGCTAATTGCTGCAGAGTTGGCACCCCGTGCCTTCGTGAAGCGGGGGGGTTTGTCAGGAGCTGCTTCAGCTCACTGCAAAAGGCGAGGTGACAACTGGCAGCTGATTGCTCGAGCTTTTGCTGGAGTCAGCAGAGAGGGGATGACGTGCTCCTCCAGAGGATAACTCATCCAGCCTACCTTAGAAGGGAATAGGTTGCTTTTTGGAGCAATTTTTGTCTTCACTTGTTGGGTGCAGGGGGTTTGCAGATGATGCCTCTCCCCCTCTGAATATGTTTCTTTTTCTTGCTGTACAAGGTAACTTCTTTATCATTCCTTTCCTTAGTAATATCTCTTGTGTACTCCACAAGTACCATCTTCTGTATAAAATGGTCTGATTAACATATCTAAACTCTGAACAATTGTTCTCTACTTGCATTAGCTTTGAAGTTTGCTGCTTCTATTT
>VZUA01032976.1:17358-28072 GCA_013401035.1 Horornis vulcanius | reverse complement strand
ATCTGTGAAATGCATATGAACCAAGAGAAGAAGGCTGATTTGTGATCCTTGCTCCTCCTCTCCCACCCAGCCTGGTGCTCCCACGATCACAGGAGATGTTCAGTGACTCTGCCTGCAGATGTGCTTCACCCTTCACTTGGAATTCAGCTGAAATGTAATTCAGCAGGAGTAACAGGACCATTTAGATAAATGCCCCTAATAAAGCAGACACACCACATTGGCTTCAAAGCTCTGGTCCAGCCCCATCCATTTCCTCCAGTGTTGGAAGCCAGCACGTGCTTTACCAGAAAAGGGCACCACGGATTTTATAAATAGAGACTAAAAAGCAAGAGAGAGTGTCTTGAAATGGAGGGGAGTGAGGGCAGAGGGGAAAATGGGCATAAAAACCCAAACATACATCCTGTTTCTTGTTGTGGAGTTGTGCCTCAGACTATCAATCAGCTTTTCACCACTTCCTGCAGCAGCAGGTCTGCTATAAATCCTGCAGTAACTGACTGGGTTTCATTTCCTCTGCCAGAGCTGTGAACCTGCAAGGCACAACACACTGACACTGGAGCAAGGAGCTGGGATGTAATACACGGCTCCTGCGAGGCAAAAGTTAAAGCACTCGTTCTCTCACTTGAATGATTTTAAAGATCTTTATATTCCATTTCCCAGGGGGCATAATTACTCAGTATAACATAGATGCTTCCACTTTTTTTTTTTGTTGCTCCTAAAGGAATTGTATTTTTAAGTGGCGGAAGGGAAATTCAGTGCAGCTTCTTACACGTTTTACAGACAGTGCCACATTTAAATGCTTTAAAAACTCTGAATAAAACACACTGGACTTCCTTAGTTCGACCCACAGACTAGGGGTTAACTAAGAAATAACTTTCCCAGAAGTAAAGCAACAGAAAACAATTTCATATTTCTCGAATTTTCAAATCTAAAGCCAAGAATTAAATGCAACATGATCCTACTAGCCTCTAATAAAAAAAGGGGTACCAAATTTTAAAAATGTATTAGACTCATGTTTTCTTTCTGGCAACTTACTTCCATTTTTTTTGTCAAGTACTTGCATTTTTCTCAACAAGTTATGGGGAATCTGAGAAATTGCCAGCCTAGTTGGGAACAAAGCAAGCATTCTCCCTGCTCCATCAGTAAAGAGAAAGGAAAAGAAGACAAGTGATCCATGGAGAGGCTCACGGAGCCTTGCAGGTAGGTGGGAACAGAACAAGTGGCAGCAGGGAAATCTGCTTCCTGAGCACACTGGGGAGAAGCTGATTTATACCCCGAGTCACAAGAGTTTATATCCCTTTCAGAAAGCATTTTGCTCTGCTTTTCCAACAGCCTCTTTCCTTCTAACTCTGTGCACGTGCCCTGTTCCCCTGCAAGAGCTGCTCAGAACATGAAGGTTCAATTCCTGTTCCTCTGCTGTTCCCTGAGTGCCCTCAGCCACAGGAGCTCCAAAGGCTGGCTGTGCCCTGTCACAGAACCCTGCTTTGACCCCTTTGATGTGGTTCCCTTTTTAATTTCACTGACACCAGGAGCAACTCACCACACACCCTCTGGCACAACAATTTCCCCCAGTTCCCACTGCCTGCCTCACCCACCCATTTCACTGCTGCCATTATGACAGAAAAGCAGTTTCCAAAGTCTTATTTCTCCCCACACTCCCATTGTACCTGTCAATTTGTTTCCTAATTTTTGTTTGGGTGGTTTTTTCTTATTTTTTCTACCTTCTTATGCCTATTTCCCCTGCTCCAGCCTCTCAGTACTTTAAATTCTCTCCACCTCCTTCACTACTCTTATAATAGAGTTTATACAGTAAGATACAGAAACATATCACAGAACTGCATCAACTATTATGGAGTTGATGGCCTAATGTGCTTTTTTGGCATTAATAAATACTTTGTGTCCAGGTTACCTAATGCCAAATGTTAAGGAGGAAAAGTACACAGTGATAAACTTGTTTGACTCAGCACACATTATGCTACTAAATTCAAAGTGGTTCTGCTGACAGATAAAAGAATCATCTCCCTAAAGCAATTAAGTTGGTTTTTTAGCCCTCAGCCACATCAGATATTTGATGTCCTTGCTCATTGCAGGGGGGTTGGACTAGATGGCCTTTAAAGGTCCCTTCCAACCCCAAATATTCTGACTCTACAAAAAAGTCTTGTCTCAGTTTTCTCAGTAGGCCAAATGCTGCTTCCCAACTTTCACTCTGCTCATCCAGCCTCTATCAGAATCTACAGAGCTCAACTTCTCAATATGAGAAAAACTCCAAACTGTCACCCCTTCACAATTTTATACATAAACCCAAAAAACTCCACTCTCCAACTCTGCAATCTTGTATTTAAAAATAAAACCAAACAACAAAGCACCCTTGAAGAACAGAGATGTTTCTTTTCTGCCCCTGTGCAAGGGACTAAGAGAATTACAATTAGCCATCACTTCATCTCATTTAAGGCAATTATCTAATTTGAAGGAGAACAGAGTTTCAGGAGTGCATTTCACATCAGCCTTAAGAAAAGGTGGCAGCACTACCTGGACAAAAAACAAGGCACACGGACTAAAAACCTGCATGGAAACGCTTTCAAAAAGAGACCATGGGTCTCTGATGGCTTCCCAAGGTGAAAGATAAGCAACAATTCAGGAAAAGAAAAAAGAGATACCAGAAACGAGATCTTGTGTATGAGAGACCTGCAGTAAACAGGCCCTGCTGTTTCCAAAATCTTTCGAGTAGTGTTTGAGAGATTAGACAGCAAATACTTTAATTTTTCAAGTATGATTAATGGAATCCATGATTACTTTAAGACATGCTCATTCAGTATGCACATTTGTGGTAATGATATCTTATTATTATGGTAATAGTGTTCTTACATAAACATGCATAATAGGTTTTAAAGGTGCTACACATGATAATTATTAGTTATCACGATGTCAGTTGCTTAAGGAAAATGTTTAATTACAGGTTAAACTGATCAGATGCATGTTTTGTTTAATGCATAGCTTTGAGGAACAGATAAGAGAAGCATCTCGGGGCTTGTCCATGTAGTCTGGAATTAAAATTCCAAGACAGAACTACAGTAATCCTTGTCTAGGCACAGGAGAGTTTCTTCAGGTGCTAGAAGAAGAAAAAAAATCTAGTTCTACAGATCTTAGATTATATAAATGAGTGAAACTGGGCTAAAAAGAACAAAGAATCCAAAGAGATTTAGGAAATAAAGGGAGATGGATAGAACTCTGAGAAAAATAAAAAGAGGATTATGGCAACAGGAAAGGGAAATCATTAGAGGTTTGCAGCAAGGGCCACCTGTGGCAGCATGAAGGGAAGATGATGGCACTGACTGCAGGACTGGGACACGAGTGACAGCCAGGGTGGGAGCAGAGCAGGACACAACTCCAGGTAAAGCCAAACTCCTACAAGCTCCAGTTCTGCTCTCTGTTCCAGGGAGTACAGAGAGCACCAGGATCTGAAGAGTCAAGATAACAGCTATCTCCAGAACATAGAGCTATGAGGAAGAAGTCTCACTGCAGACAGACACCAGGGATTTGATTGTTTCCAAGGAACATTTCACATAAGCTGGAAGGGAGGACAAAAATCAACCCAGTCACTGACAATAAAAAACAAATGCAGGACTTGGGGTGCAGGGTACAGCCAGACACCAAATCTAATTTTTCCCAAATGATGAAGAAAAAAAATAATTATGCTTCTTTCACTATGTCCATCAGTCAGCACTATGTAAGGAAGAAGGTTTAAAGAAAGGGTGTTAATAGCTCAGACCTTCCCATCTGCCTGGTACTTCCCTTACATGCACTACTCCTGTTTTAGCAGTTGTGTTAAAAAGACCAAACAACTCCAAGAGAACTTGCAAATATAAAAATCAGCAGTCTGCTCCTCATTCTGAATGATGGCAGCACTGCATACTCAAATCATGGCAGGGGAATTACAGATCTAAAACACTCTGCAGATTATTTGTAAACACAGGAGTGAATGTCACTGTCCAGAGCAGCTGTGGCTGCCCCTGGATCCCTGGCAGTGTCCAAGGCCAGGCTGGACAGGGCTTGGAGCACCCTGGGATAGTGGAAGGTGTCACTGGTTGAAACTGGCTGATCCTTAAGGTCCCTTCCAACCCAAACCATTCCATAGTTCTATGAAAGATTCACGCTGGCAGCACAGCCTCCTAAAGCTGGAGTCAGTAACATCCTGCTGTGGAATGGAAAGTGACTTTTCCTGCACAGGCACAAGCTCCAGCTTGCTTTTGTTGTTGTAAACAATAGAAGGATTATTCCTACTGGCTCATCAATTTGGCTTTGCATTCACAGTGTATACAAACATCCCTTGCTCTGAAATACTCCGTGTAAACAAGATGTAAGATGGCACAACCCAGCAGAGTCTCCCTGTACCTCCCCTGGCTCAGTCCTGGCCAAGTGATAGCTCAGAGCTGCCAGGGCACACCAAGCTTCTCCTGCCCCAGCACAGGAGGAAAGGAACCAAGCACGGGACCCTCAGTATCACAAACACTGACAGCAGCTCTGCTGGCCAGCCTGGTGCTTGAATGGGATCTCACTGATCTTGGAATTAACTAAAAATTACATTCCTTGCGTGTGGTTAGGGCCCACTCAGCGTTCCAGTGGGAATCAGTCCTCCACACTGGCAGGACTCAGCTGGCAGGACCNTTCCGGTGGGAATCAGTCCTCCACGCTGGCAGGACTCAGCTCCACAGGGCTGACAAGCCCAGTTTTAGAGTGTGAAACACTTCACATTAATTATCTTTAAGCCTTGCAGGCAAGATAAACAAGTCTCAGAGGCAGCAGAGGCGTCAAGCACAGACGCGCCTTTGGAGCGGCTCCGCACCCGGGGCTGTCCCTGCCTGCGGGGCTCTGTCCCTGCCTGCAGCTCCTCGGGATGCACTCACACACAAACCAGCAGCCTGCTGTGCCCCTCAGCACGGCTCACACTTACAGAAAGGGCAGTTATTTAACTTATCTCCACCCAGCAGGAGCTCTGGACACACAGGATCTATCTCATAGCAAAGCTGCTGCATTAAGCAAGAGGCTTCCTGTCTGCAGCATCACAAGAGCCTTAATTTTATATCTTCAACATACCAAGAAGTTACCAAGGTTAAAGAGAAAGCATCAGGCTACATTGACACTACCTTTCTCCACAAGGCCTGGCAAAGCTCAGACTTGGGAGAGAAAGTTTCACAGGCAGCCTCTTTCTTTGATAAAACAGATAAGATACCAAGCAATAGAACCAGACCAGTAACCCCACTTTAAATCTGTTCCAAATTACATACCTGGCAGCACTGCTTACAATTTCCCACAATTATTCATTTAGCCAGAGGCACTGCAAGTATTAAGACAATTCTAGAGTTAATATTATCTCAGACATCACCAGATATTATCCCAGAGTCTCAGCAGTTCAGATACAGGGAGTGTGCAAATTTACTGTCTGCCAGACATTGAAATGTCAGTTAAACTATGAGGAATCATGAAATTTTCTGCCTTGCCACCAGACTGGTTGAGGACAGGCTGCAATAGGACATCACTGGTGTTTCTGCAGGGTCTGTCACTAGTGAACAAAAGGGCACCTGCAAAGGGACAGGCTCTCCACAGCCTTCAGATGGTCTCATTTTCCCCCTGCCCACAGTGATTCTTGCTGGATTGCACCCATCACTGTCCTCCAGCCCAAGCCTCATCTGCCCAGACATCAGGGCTATGAAGAGACATTGTTCAACATCCAGTCTCCAGATAATGCCAAATGAACTTCCCACAGGAGCTCTGGCCCAATCCTGATGGAAATATCCCTATGGCAGTAAGTCTACAGCCCAAGTTCTCTCAAAGCAGAAGGCTCAACAAGTTACAGCCAAACACAAAAGCAGAAGTTAAGTGAGCTGATACAAGAATGACACAGCTGGCAAAGCACCCAATTAGTCCATCAAGAACAAAATAAAATTGTTCTTTGCTCTAAAATTCAGACGCAGATTCTATCCAGTCCAGAACAGCTACTGGAGCAAGCAAACTGGTGATCTTTAGGGAAAGCCTGAAGCTGGTAACTGAGATCATCTGGTCACTGATCAGCGTATTCTGAGAGCCAGGGGTGGAGGACAAAGCAGAGGAAAGGCACATTTCTCAAATGGCTGTAACAGAACTTAAACTTCACGAGTTTAGCCCAAAAGTAGCACAATTCCTTCTGAAAGGCAACCAACAATGAGAAACATCCCTTCACACCTGACATGCACTTTCAGGCAGCTCGAAAAAAAAAAAAAAAAAGAATTCTTATGATACAGAATTGACAGACAATTTGATTTTAATAAAATATTCAAGACATGAAAGAGTCTAGGTTTGATCAGCCCTGACTGGTAAGACACAGGAGCAATAACGATGATGGTGTTGAATACTAAAGCAGAATTCATTAATGCAGAAACAGCTCGAGTCAACAGGCACAAAATTGCATAAATGGTCCAACAATGAGGTTAGATCACAAAACCCCTCCAGTTCAGGAAAAGAACCCTTACAAATGGACATTTAGGTGCAATAATAAACTCATCACACTAAAGGCACCATCCATTTGCCCAAACCACTCTTTAAAAAGTCATGGATTACAAAAGAACTTGAGTCTCAGAATCTGCCTGGAGACAACAGAGTAAGCCTCAATTACACCTTTTAGAGTGTTTTATAGCATCTCACATATTCCACCGTTTATTATTTCACTTTCAAGGTTATTTATAATGAGGGCTTCAATTATACACTAGTCAGTGACCTCCAATCATTGTGAAATAGCTTTGAAAAAGCAAGTTCAGGATCAGGGAACAAAAATATTCCAAAAGAAGTTCTGAAGGAAATTCAGAGCAGAAAGGAATCTTGGTAAGTGTTAGTAGTGCCACCCACTTTGCTTGTCATGCACACTGCTGACATGTGCATGACTAACAAACCATGACAACAAATAACTTTACACTGTTTTTACTGCTAAAGTACCTTACTACACACTTTCACCCCAATTCCCCACAAGTTTGGGCAATCTGTGCACAGATTTTATTTCATCCAGATCTGGGAACACAACTATTCCTTTCAGGCTAAAACTTAAAGCACAACAATATTACCATGAAGTTTAAGGCATGAACTGAAAAATACACAAAGCACATCTGAACCTTTTCATGGCAGCAAAAGGCCCTCACCCAGAAGAGCACAGAATATATTTTATAATCATCAGAAAGATAGATAAGTAACATCTACTAAATTTCTTTCCAGCCTTTATTAGCTGGTTAGATCATCATACCCTACACCTGGCTTAGGAGATCTGAAAGAATCACAGAAGAGGTTGTACAATTAACAGAAATAAAAACAAACAGCAGCATCCAACAGTTTCATGTGCTCAGTTTATTATACACTTTTATAGTAAGAGGGAGAAGCCATAAATAACTCCATTAAAATCTCATTAGCTCTGATCAATGAGTACAGAAGATAATGGAAGAATGTTAGTAAAGGAAAACCAGGATGATTTTCTTCAGGACTTAGGTAAAAATTGACCTAAACTTTAACTAATCTTCTACCTTATCTGCAACAAAAGACAGATGAGTGTAAACACAACAGCAAAAACACAACATTTGTTCCCAGGAATTAGTCCTGGATTAATCACTGTTTTCACAGGAAAGAAACAAACCATCTCCCCAGCACATCAAAGGCTACTTAATTTCTAAACTTCGAGACAGTACTCAAAAAAAAAAAAAGTGCTCAATCTGTGCAAGATCTTCTATGCAACCACAGGTAGGAATTCATGCTTTCTGTCTCTCAAGATGATGGACTCTGATTTTTAGACTAAATAACCTAGCTTTACACACTCACACTGTCCATTAACCATTTCCCTTCTAACAACTGGAAACAGCAGGCAACTTCATCAAATTTAAGAGCAACTAGAATTTGAAGATCTTTGAATTCCTACACATTTCATGAAAATAAGCAGAGGGATGAATAATGAGCCTCCTGGGACGAGGCTGGCAGGACACAGCTATTGTGTCTTGACTGGGTAGGAGGCCAGGGCAGGCACCCACCAGCCAGCTGATCCATGCTAATTCCAGCTGAGGACAAGCCTTGTGCCTGGTGGAAGTGTCAAAGGATGTGGGAAAGGGACAAGAGAACAAGGCTTGGGAAGTTTATAAAGTCTTTTTTCCTCCTTTCCTCACAGACAGACCAGGCAGAGCCTGGAAAAGCATTCCCTGCAGAGCAAATCCTCACTGCAAACAAGAAAACCATACTGGAAAATGAGTGCTGGAAAAAAGTGTGGAAAATGTGTCTCCCTGTGAGCAAGATGCCCCCACAGCCAACAGAGAGGAGCAGAAATGCAGCACCAGGAGACTACTCTGGACATGAGAAATGCCCCCCACCTGTGCAGGTGGCAAAACACAGCCCTGCCCCATAAACAACAGCTGATGGGGAGAATCCAGCAGGCTTAAGGGGAACATAAAATGCTTTAATCTTGGAATTCTGGCTTTCAAAGGGCATTACTGGGTTCTGAAACCAAGAGAGTGATGTACTTACACTGCAATCCACCTGGCAGTCTTGTAAACATGAACTGCTATCTACATAGCTTAAAGTATTACAGTTTGTTAACCATAAATCAAATATAAAACATAGCACCATCGTTTCAATTTAAGTGACTTCTTTTATGTTAATAAGTCTGAATGTTTCAAGTGACTTTCCCCCCATATTTATGCTGAAATTTCACAGTGCTTCTTTCATAATGAATCTAAATACTGCATGAGCTGAACTTCACATTTATAAATATTTAAAAAAAAAAAGATGAAGCTTTCCAATATAACATCTTACTTTCATTACTCGGTCTTTTTGATAAGTTGAAGCCAAACAGATCATGGATTATAAAAGAAATCAAGTACAGCTTACTTATGTAGATGATATTATGAAAATATTCATAAGAGAAAACAGACTTGGAATTAATATTGGACTATAAAAAGAAACTGAAGAGTATTTATATGTTTTAAGAATAGTTTAACGGAGCTCTGTTGCCAAAATAGCTCCAGTGGGTTGCAGCCAGTCCAAACATCTAATAATGGCACAGCTTCCAAAGTCATATATGATAAGCACAAATAATGAAAGATGAACAGATAACTCACCACAAAACAGATGCAGAGGGAGATTTTATAAACTGATAGTGATATTGGCTGTGTTACAGAAATGGAACACTGACAACTGTTCTGTGTTAGCCCCATCTCCCTCAAGTTTCTTTGCTGCCGTTACCTAGAACTTGGTCTTCACTGCTGGTGATCCAGGAGAAAGCTTTTTTCATGCTGCAAATCAGGCAATTTGTGTTACAGCATGGGAGTGAAAGGTACTCACACAGCAGGGCAGAAAATGTGAATTTTAGTGCCAGGACAATGCTAGCAAAGTCCTGTATTACAAAAATAACAACAGTGGCAGGGAACAGGCTTAAAGGCACAATTACAAACATTACTCCAACATGATCCTACCCCTTTACTATGGAATTTATCCCCCAAACAACACAGTGGGGTTGCTCAGAGTTTAACTCTCACTCCTCCATTGCTGCAACTGACACCCGGAACACCTGAGGGGAAGACACCACCTGCAGCCTTCTTGCTCTCAGTCCATCCTCAACTCACACAGTCTGAGCAGGAAAAGACACCAAACCTGAGCATCTTGCAAACTCCTGGCAGGAAAGCAGATTTTTGCAAGGGCCTGAAGTGAACAGCCTGCTGCCAGCTCCTCCCACATCCCCTGCTGTGCTCGGGCACCTGTTCCCAGCTGCTCTGGGGTGCCACTAACACAGAGGGGTTTGAAACTGCAGCAGGGTCCAGCGAGATTGGATATAAGAACAGTTGTTAATAATGAGGGTGATAAAACACTGGAAAAGGTTGCCCAGAGAAGCTGTGGCTGTCCCATCCCTGGAAATATTCAAAGCCAGGTTGGACAGGGCTTGAAGCAGCCTGACTGAGCTGAAGATGTCCCAGCTCATTGCAGGAGGGTTGGACTGGATACCTGTAAAGGTCCCTCCCAACCCAACCTGTTCCATGATTCCATGATCATGCCTCATAGAAATAATTATTATTAAGCTAGCTGCTGAGCAGGTTGGAAACAAAGCAAAGAGATGTTCCCTGCCTGGAGCTCAGCTTTCCCCTTGGACCAGAGCTGCACATTCCACCTACTCAGAAAGGCAACAACGGCACGAGCTCTTCCTTCCCCTCATCAAACCAGAAATCCACTCAGCTGAGCTGTGCTGCCTGAAAAGACACGACACAGGTCACTGACCCTCCTGCAGGCACACAGGAACTGCCTCCCAACAACTTTGGAAAATCAAAGCAGTAGCCTGAGGGGGGGAAAAAAATGGCTTTCTTCTTTGCCTTCTCTGCCCACAGCAAGGTGCATTCAGACACAGCCTGAAGGAATCTGAGCTATAGAAAAGTGATGGAATAAATAGGAAAAAACAACAGAGGGCAGGAGAGCAAAAACATCAAAGGGAACTGCAGCTAGCAGCAGGAAGGAGAGATTAAATCCCTTGTTAAAAATCCATGTTTTTACAGGGCTTGCTAAAACATACATGAGGGGGAATTTCTGGTATTACACACACCTGTCTATCACCTTTCTGAGCCCTCAGGGCAGTGTTTTGCCTTAAGGCTCTTAAGTCAGTGTACTATATGAGTAGGGTATTGTTATTTACATGTGCTCTGTGTGCACCTCCAGCTTTACAGACACCTGA
>VZUA01032976.1:6032-16704 GCA_013401035.1 Horornis vulcanius | reverse complement strand
GGGGTTGCTCAGAGTTTAACTCTCACTCCTCCATTGCTGCAACTGACACCCGGAACACCTGAGGGGAAGACACCACCTGCAGCCTTCTTGCTCTCAGTCCATCCTCAACTCACACAGTCTGAGCAGGAAAAGACACCAAACCTGAGCATCTTGCAAACTCCTGGCAGGAAAGCAGATTTTTGCAAGGGCCTGAAGTGAACAGCCTGCTGCCAGCTCCTCCCACATCCCCTGCTGTGCTCGGGCACCTGTTCCCAGCTGCTCTGGGGTGCCACTAACACAGAGGGGTTTGAAACTGCAGCAGGGTCCAGCGAGATTGGATATAAGAACAGTTGTTAATAATGAGGGTGATAAAACACTGGAAAAGGTTGCCCAGAGAAGCTGTGGCTGTCCCATCCCTGGAAATATTCAAAGCCAGGTTGGACAGGGCTTGAAGCAGCCTGACTGAGCTGAAGATGTCCCAGCTCATTGCAGGAGGGTTGGACTGGATACCTGTAAAGGTCCCTCCCAACCCAACCTGTTCCATGATTCCATGATCATGCCTCATAGAAATAATTATTATTAAGCTAGCTGCTGAGCAGGTTGGAAACAAAGCAAAGAGATGTTCCCTGCCTGGAGCTCAGCTTTCCCCTTGGACCAGAGCTGCACATTCCACCTACTCAGAAAGGCAACAACGGCACGAGCTCTTCCTTCCCCTCATCAAACCAGAAATCCACTCAGCTGAGCTGTGCTGCCTGAAAAGACACGACACAGGTCACTGACCCTCCTGCAGGCACACAGGAACTGCCTCCCAACAACTTTGGAAAATCAAAGCAGTAGCCTGAGGGGGGGAAAAAAATGGCTTTCTTCTTTGCCTTCTCTGCCCACAGCAAGGTGCATTCAGACACAGCCTGAAGGAATCTGAGCTATAGAAAAGTGATGGAATAAATAGGAAAAAACAACAGAGGGCAGGAGAGCAAAAACATCAAAGGGAACTGCAGCTAGCAGCAGGAAGGAGAGATTAAATCCCTTGTTAAAAATCCATGTTTTTACAGGGCTTGCTAAAACATACATGAGGGGGAATTTCTGGTATTACACACACCTGTCTATCACCTTTCTGAGCCCTCAGGGCAGTGTTTTGCCTTAAGGCTCTTAAGTCAGTGTACTATATGAGTAGGGTATTGTTATTTACATGTGCTCTGTGTGCACCTCCAGCTTTACAGACACCTGAAGTGACAGCTCAGGCCTTAAACAAGATGCAGGACCTAAGGAGAGGCACTGGCAGCAAACAAACAGAGATTGTATTAAAAACATGCATCAAAACACTGAAAGAGGAGACACATGGAATGTGCCTGCAAATTATTAGTTACTATTTTTAAATCCAAGAACTGTGATCTAAGGTGTAAGAGCAGATGACTTGGGATGAAAATAAATAAATTAGGGAGTTTTACCAACAGTCAACATACTGTTTGATAAACTGGTAAAGTCCTACCTAAGTTCTAAGGAAAATGATGGCATTTCCTGTTTCAGTAGCATAATAAATTGGTCAGAATCTCCAATGCTTTCTGCATCAGACCCAGAGCTCAGGTTTGAACCAAAAGGTGTTTATCTGAGCTGTGCAATTTTGACAGAAACAACTAAGACTGCACAGAACTACCCAACAACACAGGGAGAATGAGTCGACTCAATTACTTTTCACTAGGAAAATGTGAAAATTTATTGCTGTCTGAATTTTTCCTGTCCAAATAGACCGTGTGATTTATTTTTTTTTTTACACAACTCAATGGCTAAAGCCTGAAATCTCTGTCCCGTCATACTTGTAGACAAGTCGTAATCAACCTTTAAGTTTCTTATCAATTCACTCCTGAGTTTATTTGATGTCTTGGCTTAACACAGGTCACTCAGACATTTACATTCATGAAGTATTTTTGCCCCTAATCCTCCCCATTTTTCAACATCTTTTTGAACAAGCACTAGAATCAGTGTTTTAACACAGTCTTACAAATGATGCATTTTAAGGTCATGCCACTTCCTTCTTCTAACTGATACTACTCTGCTTCTTCAGCTCAAGTGCACTCACCCTCTCACCTGCTCAGGTTCAAACTGTTCTCAAGCATCACCCAACCTATTTTTCTGAAGCTGTTGCCCTCAACTGTCTTTTATTCTCCATTCCATAACTGAGCTCTACAAGCTTTTACAGAGTGTTTCTTTTCAGACCCGCTTGTATTAAAATGCACATTGTTCAGATAAGCACTTATGGCCAGTCTGGGGCAGCCCGTGCAATTTATTTTATACCTTTAAATAAATAATATTTAATGCCACAAAAAAAAAACCTAACAGGATGCATTATGTATTTTCTTACAGATTTTTAAAAATGCATTAAATTAATCTCAAAGACCACCTGAAGTAGCCACTCATTATTGGTAAGAGCAGCTGGGACAGCTCAAAGTTAATTCAGCACTCCAGGCCACCAAGGAAGTGAATGGGAAGCAAACCCAGCACAGCACGAGTACTGCAAGCAGGCAGCAAACAGTGCTGCACACTGAACTGCCAGCAGCAGTAATGCCAGCTTGTAAAACCTGCTAAGAAGGAATTACAATAATTGGGGATTGTAGTCATGAGCTACAATAATTAGGGATTGTAGTCCTGAGCTACTGCAGCAAGTCCTCAATATTCAAAGCCGGTGCAGCCTGAGAAACCCCAGCTGCCTCACTGTGTGCCAGGTGTGACCACAAGCAGCACCAAGGTTTTGGGGTTTGTCCTTGTACCTGCATGCCTCTTACCAAAGCAGAACAGCAAAGGAAAGAACAGCCTACAAATTAATCTTCAAAACAGGAGGTTTTTTGTTTTGCAGGGAGTGGGGGCAGAGAATTACGTGGCTTCAGTGCATCCACAATGGCATTATCATTAAAAAGCTAGCATCAAAAATATAATCCTCTCACTACAAAACAGGTCAAAACAGATCAAGTTAAGGGGTTTTGTGATGGGGTTGTTACAATACCTGATAAGTGAACACAACTGGCTACAGCAGAACATAAGCTAAAAACACATGCTAATGGCAAAGCTGCTCTTAAAGCAGCACCATGAAAGCAATTTGGCTTTTCTCTGCACCACACACTCTGAAAACTGGAGTTTTTATCCAACCTGAAACTACTGCAGCCTCCACTAAACTAAGGCTAACAGAGGCAGCAATGAAAAAGCCAACCCCAAACCCAGGCAGAGCAGGGAACAGCTGCCCATGGCCCTGTAACACACGTGAAACACAACACCATGAGGGGCATTTTCCCTCACGCCTCAACTGGATGAGGTGCTTTAAATGTGCTGTACAAATCAGATTAATCCCACAGAGCCAAGAGGCAGGATTTTCATCCAGAATGTATTACTGCTTATGCCTTTGCTCTTTGGAATCAAGGCTGCTGGATCCAGGAGGTTAACAGCTGAAAATTAGCATATTCCTCTAACATTTGAGAATGCTTTAAAGCACCAATTCATTTTTATTATGTGTTAACACATTCCCTCTTCCCCCCATCACAAATCAAAAATTTAATAAACTAACATTAGCAGTGCACCATTTGAGAACCTTTTAGGGCAGTTTTGCTCCTGAATGCTTCTATCTGTACTCAGTATTTTCACAGAAGTGCTGAGGCTACAAGAATAACTCCATTCACTCTTCATTTCGTAGGACAGTCCTGACTTTCAAAGGTTACAATTAAACCCTTCCCAGGAATGTGAAAATACCATAAAGGTGAAATAGGACTTCATGAGTATAGGCAGGTTTAGATAGGATATTGAGAAGAAATTCCTCCCTGTGAGCACAGCTGTGCTGCCCCTGCCTCCCTGGCAGATCCTAGATCCCTGGATCTATGACTATCAACCCTACAAGCAGCAAAAAAGCAAACACCAAAAGACTTTTAAAAGCCTGGCTTGTGTCTTTTCAAAACCCCAAAACACTTAAAACAAAAATGCCAAGAAGAAACAGCTGCTAAAGTGGCACAATCAAGATCTTTTCTACGCACTTTGAAATGTTTTTCAAAGTTTTCCAGATTTTAGCAAATAATAACCAAATCTACTTTCTTCAGTTTGCAGATAAATGATCCATTTCACAAATTATTTTAACATGCCATCAGAATGTATGTTAAAATTCTATTTACATTCATCTGAAGATCATATTTGACTACAGAGGCTCAAGGATATTATTATGTTACAAAATATTTTCCCAAATCTAACAGAAGCCTGAGGTAAAACCAGTGCAACAGACTGAAACTACAATGCTTAAAAGTTGAATTCTTTACTCCGTTGTGCACTTTAGGATCTGATGTGACACAAGCAGTAAAAACCCTGTATCTCACAAATCTTTTTTTCCCCTCAAAGTCCTGGACTCCTTCATGCCTTTGCATCAACACGACTTAAACACTTCAGGGCAACATTAGACTGTATTGATTAAACAAGGGATTCAGAAAACCTGGGGAAAAGAAAAGGGGGCCTGAACAATCACAGTCGATCTCATCACCTCCGTGACATGCTGTGAATGTAATTAATCCTACAGTTATTTAGGAGAAATTCACATCCTACACATCAAGCAGTAACTCCCTGCTGGCTTCAGACTGGGTAATTACAGTGTAACAAGGACAAGGCTTCGATTGCAAGGAAGAGATGAAAAGGAGAACAGACCTATGAGGCCAACCCACCTTTCAGGGGCTGTCTCACCTCCAAACCAGGAGAAGCAAATATGACACGCTCAGGAGTATGTGATTTTAATTTAGTTAGTTCCAATAAAGACAGCAGCTTCTACAGAGACTGTATAAATGCCACCAGGAATCCTGGTTTTTACTTTAAATCAAGGAGTCCATGCTCGAACTGGCATGTTACACCTACAGTCACCAAAATTAGCAACATCACATTTGTCTCAGGGTGCAGAGCACATATTTGTGAAGGGTAACAAATCAAGCTGCAGATACAGTTCCATAGAACACAGCAAGGCAATTTAACAGCTCAGCTGTCTTAGCTCACAGCTCTCCTTCACTGCACGTGTTGAAGCTACTACAAAATACAACCCAAACAATGATCTTTGTAATTTTATGTTAAGTTAAAGTAGAAAAATAGTGATAATGAAAAATATACATGGGATCAAACATTCTCCTGCGCACCTCATACCCTTAAAACCCTAAAACTATGAGAAGCAAACAGTACAACAGGTAGGCTGGATGGACAAGTAACCTGGTCTCGTGGAAGTGTCCCTGTCCTTGGCAAAGGGTTGGAACTGGAGGGTTTTTACAGTCCTTTCCAATCCAAACCATTCTGTGATTCTATACTGAGAGCACTAAACCCTGGAAAACAGCCAGGAACACTCACAGCTTCACCTCCAATTCAGGAACAAAGAGCATACACATTAACAAATATTAAAGTGGTACACCTTTAAAGCTAAACATGCATGCAAATATTAGGTAAAAATACTTTAAACTGCCATGGGCTGGAGCTGTTCCCTTAAGAAGGGATGCAGAACTGCCTGTACTGCCTGCCTGGCCAAGGACTCGAGGAAGCTGTTCAGCCTCCCACCCATGTCATGGCCAGCAGGCACATATGTACAACAGCAGCCAAAATACACCATGTGAATAGAGCCTGGCACAAAGGGGAACACAAAACACTGGAGAAAGACATCAGGCCACACAAAGGAACCTCAGCACAGCAAGAGACAGTGGGTAAACTATTCTGACTTCTCTAAAGGACACAGCTCCTGTGGGGTCACAGACAGACTCCTGACAGAAGGGAGAAAAAGCTCTCCTGCAGTAAATGCACACCTGGATTGCCCTGTCTCAGCTGCCCATATTGCAGCCATGAACAGACAAGTGGCTTCCACAAAAATCCTTCTCCTCTCCCTCATCCCCTTCTGCTAAAGGCAGGTGTGAAAGACGGCAAAAACCCCAGACTCAGAACACAAATTCAGTTCTAATTTCACCTCGGAGAGGCTGCCATATGTATCAGAGTGGCTTGTAAAAGCTCGGACCTAAAGAACAAAAGCATGCAAACCAGGCAAATTAAATTTAATTTTATTATGGAAATGAAAGCAATAGCAGAAGTGACAGCAGGGTGGATGATAAGCTCACTTAGCAGGGGGATCAAATGAAGTGATGACATGTCATTATGACCTCAGGGGTTAAAGATGCAATTTTCCATCTGGCTGCATCTGGCTTTTCAACAGAAATGTTGACACCACCTGCTGAGATTTACCACAAGCTGCCTCCGTAGGTCTTTGTCAAGCTTTTGTTACCCAGGTTAACATTTACTTTTCCCTCTTTTCTGATAAGTTTGGCTGAGCAACATGCTCCCTTTTCTTCAAAACCTAACAACACTTAAAATGATTTACATGCCGCTTTACACAATGGATGGAATTATTAATAGTCACTTCACAAGCAGCTTAAGGGAAATACTAGGAACCTAGAAAACAGGTGAAACCGTCTTTAAGACTGCAAGCAGAAAGATGAAATTTTAGCTACACTTGCTAATATCTTCCATTGTCTAACGCATTTGGGAATCTACTTTTCTCTTAGTAACAGGCACCGGAATAAAGCAATTTTTCTGAAAGAAAAAAAAAAACCAAAAAACCCAAACCCTTAGAATTCCAGACCTAGCTTGTACTCCCCATGCCCAGTTGACTATCAGCCACCTGTGTATATTTTATTCAGCATCTCCATCATTTCCAATTCCGGATACACTGTGCTTAAAATAAATCAGCTTTTGCCAGCCCAGTGACACATTCACTTATTCATCTAATTTACCCAGAGCCAAACTATGATCTCAAACCAAATTTGTAATCAGCTATTGACACACTGCTGGCTACAAGGATTTTGTTTCCACATGGAACATTTAAAAGCTAGTACCTACCAGGGGTGTTTCTCTTCATCTGGAATGGGACTGTGCTCTCTTTCACTGGATATATCCATCATGGTTTTGCCTGTGCCAAACCTTCTTCCTAAACCCAGAGATCTGTGCCAGCACAGGTGAGCTGAAGAGCTTGTTTCCAGCTGGTTTTAAAGTGCCCAGATTCTTCACTAAAATAACCTACAGCCTGTTTTAACTGTTTAAACAGAGGCCCCAGCCTCCACCAGGAGTTTGTTGCTTACAGGGAAAGAGAAGAAAAGGAAAACCCTCCATGGATTTTGAGAGTATCCTCAGCCACAAACGGACAGGAGGAAATGGAGACAAAGGAAGTTAATGAAGCCTGTAGGGAGCAAATAATAGGAAACAAAACAGGGAAGTTTCCAAACCGAGTGGTGATGAAAATAACTACAACACTGAAAGACCACCACAGTAACAGCTATAAATACCTTCCCCTCCCAAAACTCTTCCACCACAACAGCAATTATAGAATCACAGAATGGTTTGAGTAGGAAGGGACCTTAAAGCTCATCTGAATCCACGCCCTGCCATGGCAGGGACACCTTCCACTATCCCAGGCTGCTCCAAGCCCTGTCCAACCTGGCCTTGGACACTTCAGGGATCCAGGGGCAGCCACAGCTTCCCTGGGCAACCTGTGCCAGTGCTTCAGAGGGAATCACCAGAGGGATGTCACATTTTTCCCCTGGAAGGGAAGATGCAGCACCCTCCTCTCCAGATGCCTCACCCTGGGGAGCTGGGACCCCTTGCCTTGAACAGACAAATCACCACCCTGTCAAGCTATGTCCTGAATGACAAGTGAGCTTAGCTGTTCCCTTCAACACAAAGGAACAAAACCAAGTGTTCCCATTCCCTTTGCACTTGCTGAACTTCAAACACTGCTGAACTGCACAGCAATGACTGCAGCATATGCTTAAATGCTGTCCTGATTCAGGCCTAAAAATAGGACTGGGTTCTGCAGCTCCTCTCTCTCTCTCTCTCTCTTGCTCTCCTAATGACAGACAGCCATTGTGCCATGTCACTCTGACAATAAGATAGCTTAATTGCCCTCTTTCCAGCAGCTGTCAGTTCTGCTTAACTGGGACATAATGTGAGAGTCTGGGAGGAAATGTGTTAATCTATCAGTCACTTATAGCTACTGTGCATTTTCCTGGGCTGGATTTAAAGAAAACTGGGTTTTATGACTGACTTGCTAGACATTCTATTCATTGATATGGGCAGCAGAGGTATTACTGCTTAATGACTCATTTCTTTGTGAAAGACCCATGAAATAACTTTCTCCTTTATTTACTGCACTTTTTCTACACAACTTCAACCTGTATTCTCCCATACTTGGTGAATTTCTCACACATTTGAGGTGTGGTTGAAGAAGACCTCCTCAAATATGACAGAGTAAAATGAACTGGCTGTTTCAGGAATTAAGCAGGATTGATCAATCAAAATGTTTGGAAACACATGTAATTGTTTTAAAGTATTTTATGTATTGTAACCTATAGGAACAAAGCCACTGAAAGCACACAGAATAAGAATCAACATCTACAAACCATCATGAACAGCTATGAGCTGAGGATCTTTAATTCTCCAAGAAGTACTGCTAAAGTCACAGCTAAACATACCCAGCCTGTGCAGGCTGCCTCAATTCTGTCTCATTCCCCCTTTTGATCACTATTATTACCAAATTCCCTCCATATCCCCTTCAGTGTCTTGTGCACTTCAGATATTTTTTTCCCCCAGTCTCTTGTGGAACACAAAGACTATTTTAGTCACTGGTTTAGGAGACTGCATTGCTCTATTAACAAATAAAACAATAGACATTTTTTGTGTGTATATTAGTCATGCCTGTTCCAACTCACACCTTTTGTAGGCTTTCAGAGAAAGCTGTGAAGATATAAAAAGGAAGGAAAAATAATACAAAAGCTGTACCAAAACCAGAATAAATCTGACAAGAACAATATAAAGCTTAGCGAGATTTGAACATGCAGCTTGCTTTAATCATTTAATCCACTTCCCACTGTTTTCCTACTGATACTTTTGGTTTTAAGCCATTAAAACATGCTGGTATTCCAACCAGTCTGGCTGCAAACTACCCAAAACTCTGGAAATAAGCCATGCTGGCTCAATTAAAAGAACACAGGTGAGACACAGGAGAGCAGGGGTTTTGTCTGGAGGTGGCAGAGTCCCTCTTTGCTCTCAAGCAGTGGAAGCCAAAGCTTCCCACAGTGCCAGGGAGAGCTGCAGGGGCAGGAGCACAGAGCACATGGGGATTTGTGACACTTGTTCTGGTGTTAATAATCAATTGGTGCAACTGCTACAGCCCATAAATCAATGTTCCATGCAGCTGGGAGTGCTTTGCATGTGCTGTCAGTTTTGAACTGGAAGCTCCTTCCACCCTTTATCCTGAAGTTACGTAAGTGCTACATAAACATTTCTCTTCCTAAGAAAGATCACAATAGAATGAGAATTCCCCCGAGGCTGTTTTTCACCCCCAAACCCTTATTAATACATTCATGAAAATTCAGATTTTTATTTAAAATCCAACATCTCCCTCCTTTCCCCAACAGTGTCACCGTGTTAAAGAATTGCACTGAACGTCTTTGCTTCTATGTCAAGAACTGCTGGACAGACAGTTACTATAAGAAAAAAACTGATCATATTCTCACATACAGGAGAAAGAATTTAACTGATATTTGTTCACATATTAAGTATGCTAAAAACACCTCCCACATCAATAACTACTGAAGAACTTACTTGACTTTCTGGATCCAGATGCAATAGTCTGTAATGAAGAGATCATTAAGGATGTAGGCAGGGTCACTTTCCATAAAAATCTTGTGAATGTCCAGCAGACACTTCAAAACTGCAGCTTTCCCTGCAGGAAACAGATTTTTTGTTTTTGTGATTCACAAGAAATCACAGCAGATGATCTTTATCATCTTGCACCTGACGGTTTAATAACCACAGTATCTACGACCACCTTGGGAACTGGGGTTGATTCCCAGGCTGGGAACAGCAGCACTGTAACTCTGTCCTTCAGCATCCACATCCCTGGGGATGGGGAGCCTCTGGATTCAACAGGAATCTCTGCAAGACCAAAGCCTGCAGGCCCAGCCATGCGTGTAATTCTCCACAGCTGAAGCAGCCCCTTCCCCCAGCATCTCCACTGCTCCCACCTCTGCTGGCCCAAACTTTGGCACAGACAGGAAGGGCACTGTATTGAAAAAGAAACAAACTAAGCTGAGAAGTAGATCACAAATAAGAAGTTATGCTCCATCATCTCTCTTAAGAGGAGCATTTTTCCCTTTATGCCTACACAAATAGCAGTGCTGGGAAATAATAAGGTTGGGAACACAGCTCACAGCAGGGCCAAGCACATGGAATTGTGTGAGGCAATGTAAGGATTACCTAACAGCAGACCAGGGCCTGGAATTAGGGAGAACTTTTCCTACTTCTGCTAGTCACAGAATAATTTGGCAAAACGAAAGAAAAAGCTCACTTTAGGTTCAGGAAGGAGCCATTTGACACACAGACAATAAATACAGTAAAAGACTAAAAATGTGTTCTCAGTCCACAACCACAAAACTTTCTGTTGTCACTTCCACTTTTCCCTTCATATGCAACATTCCAATTAGCTGGAATCACCCCCCTTAGTTTTCTGATGACAGCTGCTAAAGGGTTAAGTGCTGGAACACTTAAAAAAAATTATTTTCACCATTTAATGGTGGGGAAAAAAAAAACCCCACATTCAAATGAAAACAGCCACCACTGCAAATGGAATCTAATAACCTTCTCCCAAGAGGCTGGC